>PVIC010008950.1:0-14795 GCA_004025085.1 Thryonomys swinderianus | reverse complement strand
CCGTATGATCCAGCAATCCCACCTCTGAGTTTATAACTGACAATAATAAAATCAGTATCTTGACAATATATCTGTGCTCCTGTGTTCTTTACAGTATTACTAATTATATCAAAGATGTAAAAACCTGGGCCGAGATTTAGCTCAGTGGTTCCAGCACCTGCCTCGCAAGTGCAAGGTCCTGAGTTTGATCCCGGTAACCACATACAATGTTGGGCGTGGTGGCTCACGCCTGTAATCCCAGCACTCGGGAGGCAGAGGCAGGAGGATTGCTGAGTTCCAGGCTTGCCTGGACTACATAGTGAGCTCAGGGCCAGCCTGAACTACAAAGCGAAATCCTGTCTCAAAAAAGAAAAAAAAAAAAAAGAAATTTATAGACTGAAAGTAAAGGGATGAAAAACAATTTTCTATGTGATAGGAAACCACACACACACACACACACAAAAGCGGGAATGGCTAATTTATTTGCCGACAAAGCCCACTTGAAAGCAAGACTAATGAAGAGAGACAAAGAAGGTCACTACTTTCCTATACAAGAACAATCCAAGAGGAAGAGATGACAATCATAAATATATAACACCATGATAGAAGTGTAGTAATGAGGGGTAAAGAAAAAATGTGATGGTAATAAAAATAAACAGAAATAAAATATTTAGGGGTTGGGGGTGGGGGGTTGTGGGGTAGGTAGGGGAACAGGAAAAATGAGAATTAAATTGTGTCATACACTGATACAAATTCCCAATATTGAGTGTGATCATGTGTATATACAATATACCAATAAAGATAAAAATTATACACACACACACCAAATGTTAGCACACCCAGCTACGTAGAACAAATATTAATGTACCTGAAAAGCCAGATAAGCACTAATCTGATAGCAGTAGGGGCCCTCTGTATCCTACTGTCACAAATAGACAGAAAAACTGGACCAAAAAAATCAATAATGAAAAACTAGAACTGAACCAAACTTTTCAACAAATGGATTTAATAGATATCTATAGAGTATTCCACCTTGCAATATCAGAATATACATTCTTCTCTCCCACGCATGAATCATTCTCCAAAATAGACCACATATTAGTTCACAGAACTTGTTTAAGTAAGTGCAATTACTTGTAATTGTTATCTATCTTCTGAAATTTAAAGGGCTGTCATGTGGAGGAGGGAGGACGTTGGGGAGGGAAGTTACATAGGCAGAAACAGGACCAAGGAGAACTGGCAGCACACAGAATTAAGAAAGACCTGCTTGGGGCCAGAGGATTAGCTCAGTGGTTCCAGTGCCTGCCTCGCAAGTGCAAGGTCCTGAGTTCGATCCCCGGTAACCACATACAATGCTGGGCATGGAGACTCACGCCCACCAGCAATCAACCAGCAATCAGCACCACATACCACAGTGCCGGGTGTGATGGCTCACGCCTGTAATCCCAGCACTTGGGAGGCAGAGACAGGAGTATTGTTGAGTTCAAGGCTTGCCTGGACTACATAGTGAGCTCAGAGCCAGCCTGAACTACAAAGTGAGACCCCCGTCTCAAACAAACAAACAAACAAACAAACAAACAAAAGACCTGCTTGTGGAGATTTCTCAGAAAACTAGGACTAGGGGTCCCATTTGACCCTGCTATCCCCCTGCTAGGAATATACCCAAAAGAATTTAAAAACTCACATTGGAAAGACAGTTGTACATCCTTGTTCACAGCAGCTCAGTTCATGATAGCTCAATCTTGAAAACAACCCAAATTCCATCAACTGGAGAGTGAATAAAGAAGATATGGTTTTTTAATAAAATAGAGTATTACTCTGCCATAAAGAATGACAAGATCGATCCATTTAGGTACAAATGGAGACACCTGGAGGATATACTAATGAATGAAATCAATAGATCACAGATAGGAAAATTCCAGATCTTCTCTTTGACATGAACACCTGTAGATGCAAATGAGCTCTAGAAAGTATGACAGCTTTTATAGAGTGGGAAATTTCCATAGGAAATTTGGTGTGGGAATGTAATGAGGGGAAGGAATAAATATGATACAGAAAAAAAATAAAAGAGCATGTATAAAGGGGGTGAGGAGGTGTGGGTGGGTAGGGATATAGGTAAAAATGAGAATTAACTTGTGTTGTGCTCGCTTCGGCAGCACATATACTAAAATTGGAGAATTAACTTGTGTCATATACTGGTACAAATTCCCCAATGTTATACGTGATTGTGAGATATGTATATAAATTGTACCAATAAAGAATTTTTTAAAAAAAGAAAGACTTGCTGATAATGTATGTGGCTCAACCACACACATCCTGCCTACATGGATCTAAGGTTTTTTATTATTTCTTGAATAATTACTTAGTGAGCTTGCAGCCACTGGAAGCATTCAACTTTAGGCCTCGTCAGGACTAGAGGGCAAAACTAACATAAGATTCTTTAAGGAAGATTTGCTTCTCTGAATGGCAATTACCTTAGCTGGGCCCTTCCAGTAGTAGAAGCTAAAACATGCTAAAGTAACATGGACTTGCCCTTTTTTGAACTGTCCAGACTTGTTCCTTCTGAAAATAGCATCCAAAGGTTCAAATGGAAAAGCTCCCACTTCTGGGCTGCTGGCATGTACATGTAACCCAGCTCAATCAATCAAAATGTTTCCTTTTCCAGGTAACAGAGATTGGCGTGGAATGGCTATGTAAACCCTTCCTGTATAATATTCAATCCTAGGAATTTTATTGGAAAAAAGGAATCTAGGGTCCGGGATGTAGCTCAGTGGTTTCATGCTTGCCTCACAAGTGCGAAGTCCTGAGTTCAATTCCCAGTCCTGAAAAAAATGAATTTTACTTTCCTACACTTGAAGATAATTAAGCCAAAAGCCAGCTGAGGATATGGTAGAGAAAGGACCTACTTGAATATGAATGGAAGTCATTAAAATGACCGTTCTAGTGACTCAGCCATTTGGTAACCTTCCTCCATAGCTGGTGTCTACCCTTTCTTATTCTGATGCTATGGTGACTATTAGTTGGGAGGCTGACCAACTAATTTTGTGAGTATGGACCAACTAATTGTACATCTGCTATTCAAATTCCCCAAGAGAAAGAATCTGACCATTCTCTCCATGTGATACATTCCAATAGACTATGGCTCTTGCATAGGTATGGAAGACCACTATATTAATCAGCTGTCCTGTCACTGGACATAATACCTAAAACCCACAACTTAAAGGAAAGGTTAAATTTAGCTCACAGTTTCAGAGGATCCAGTCCATGATTTGCTGACTCCAAGGCAGAAGTATCATGCCAGAAGGGCATGATAGAACAAGGCTGCTTAGTTCATGGGGACCACAAGGCAGAGGCAGGGGAATAGGGCCAGAGAGGAGGGAACAGAAACACATATTGTACCAGTCAAAGTAATACAGCATGGTTAACAGTCACAACCTGTAGGAGAAATGGCTGAGGAGTTAATGGTTAAAATGCAGGCTAAATGCATGCAGGCTCTGTGAGGAATGAATGGTTAAACTGTAACGGAACCTGTGGGGCAAAAGCATGTAGGAAAACAAGATGTTTAAGTTGGTGCTATATGTCGTGTCTTGCCATTAATTTTCCTTTTCCCCAACAAACTGCCTAGCCTTGACACAGTTCCTTGCCCAAACTCCATTTCTTCTTCTTTTCTCTTACACTGCTACTCTAAACAAAAGCCAAAGAATTCTTGTTATCTGTTCCCAGGAAATCTCTCAAGGTCTCTCATGGAATAATCCCTCTAGTCCTCTTAGTATTCAGACCAAATCTCATCTCTGAGTAATCTTTTCACCCTCTGTGCCTCCATGTTTTGCACATTGTGACAACAAACATCTTTGTGTTAGACACCAATCCAAATCCAGTACTTTAAGGTCACAGCAATACACAGAACTTCTATGCTCAGTTTTGTAAGAATGCTCTGCCCTGACAAGGGGAAGGTTTAGAAGGGAATGTGCTTCGTATTTCTATTTCACAAAAAGATGTTGCAGGCGTTGGCTTCAGGATGGGGCTCTAGGAATGGAGCAGGCAAACAATCCTAGACTGCTCCCCAAACAATTTCCTAGGCCTTTTCCTAAGTTTATGTTTTTATTTTAGAATTTTCTTTCAGTTCTTTTATTTGGACTTGTATTAGTGCGGTTGACATTGATTGGTTGATTGACTGGTAAGGTTTGATGAGGAAGTTTGCCAAGCAGCAAGCCTGTGTGTATGTTCCTTCACTCACCTCCTGTCTTATCTCTCTGAGGTTTGAAGTGCTAGCTTTTCATAAGATAGACATGAAAGCTTCAAGAGGTAGGTGTGTTTGATATGATATAGTGATTCAACCAAGTCCTAGCAGGAATGGATCATCTGAGGAGAGTTTAATATGGAGGCTATTGAAATAGTTATAATAGGACAATCCCTGAAGGAAAGTATAGATACTCCTAACCACAAGGGGAAGCTCAATTCTTCAGGCCTAATAGCAGCTAGGTCTATCCTACCCCTCAGCCTAAAGAGGCAATTTGGAGGAACAGTTAACAAAATCAGAGACAGCTCTACAGTAAGGAGTACCTGACAGAAATTATGGCCTTCAATAGAGGGATATGCCAGCATAAAAGGAAGGAATTTAAAGGATAAATATTCCTTTTCCCTCCCCTCCTGCCCTCCAGTCTTTTGAAATCAGCAGAGCTTAATGACAGTCACAGGCTGCAGAAGCACGAGGCAGTGTCCTGGCACACAAAATAGTGCAGGAAAGGGTACGGAGCATATCTTGTGACAAAAATGGAATATATTTGGCAGTGGTGAATAAAGTACCTAAGCTACATTTTCTCTCAAGTGCAGAAAAATATCTAAATACATATTAGTGTACTATGTTTTTACTTCAATAGGCTGATTCAGTGCTGCTTTTAACAGAAAAGCAGATAATACTTAACTAGATGGTAGGCTTCCATCCATATTGGTATCTTACTAGTCTTCCATGCTAGCAAATGTTTCCTGAATATCTATCATGCTTTGAGTACTCCTTAGGGGCTGGGAACAGCAAGAATTAACAAAGACATCTTTCTCTTACTCAAATAACAGTCAGACATGGAAAGAGCTAACCACAATACAAAGCTAAATGAATGTATAATATAAGATCAGGTAATCTGAGGGCAGTGCCTAAGAGTTGTCATTTCAAGAAGAAATCAGACAAGGCAAGGTTTGGCTTAGATCTTGAAAAAACAGCATAATATT
The DNA here is from genome assembly GCA_004025085.1 of Thryonomys swinderianus. Taxonomy (NCBI): domain Eukaryota; kingdom Metazoa; phylum Chordata; class Mammalia; order Rodentia; family Thryonomyidae; genus Thryonomys; species Thryonomys swinderianus. Next base: position 9,590 of record PVIC010008950.1, on the reverse strand, counting down.
GTTAGAAAATCCTGGAGTCCCTCATTAGTTAAGACAAAGACACTTTAAGTTAGAACATGAAGAGAAATGTTTGCAAGAAGTTCTGGGCAAGTCCAGAACATACCAAGCAGTATGGGACAGTTGCATGGGGGTATTGGGCATATAAGGACAAGATGGTGAGGACAGAAGCTTTGGGTCAATGCATGGAGAATCTTAAACACCAGGTTACTTGACTTAGGAGGTAAAGGGGACTTCTACGGTTCCATGTCTGCTTGGAATAAATCCTATATATGCTTGTCATTTTGTACTGGACACCATGGCCTATAGCAGTTCTGTTGTACACTATGAATCTGTGCCTAATTTGTTTCTGTGACCATAATATTTGGAGTGCATTCATCCATAGTGTGCCACATTAAATAACTTCAAGCTAATGATATAAATGGTCTCAAACTATAAATAATATCTAGCTCATAGCACCCTGTAGAAAATGGTAATAGTTCAAAACCAATAGTTTCAGATAAAGGGGATAGAATGAAAGTCATTTGTTGGAATAAAGAATACTATAAATAGATCACAGGGGGACTGGTAGACCACATTGCTAAAAGGATCCCAAACTAATGGCTAAATGTTCCATAGTGCTTCATGGTGCAGAAAGCCCCACCATGTTACCTACTTAGTCTACTTGGCAGGAAAAGGAGTCAGAACTCACTAATTAATCTCTACATTCAGCCGCTGTAACAAAGCTCCCCACTGTAGTTTCCTCTTTATCTAAACAATTGACATTAAAAATGAGAAGAAAAAAATTAATCTGCTTGCTTTATAGGATGTAGTACCTAACCCCAAAGGCCAAATCAGAAAATGCTTTAGATTTTGTTATTACAGAAGATCAGAGGATGAAAAGGCAGTGAAATCAGACCACTATTCCAAAGTTAAGTCTGACTGAGATGGAAACCAAGCCTCAGTCCCTACGTGTGCTCATAGCAAGTAATATCTTGTCAGCATAAGTATTCACTTAATAAAACAGAATCACATGAAAGGTCATATTTTCAACGGTGAGCCTTGTGACTGAATATCAGCTACTGCAATGCCCTTCTGCAGAGCTGATACTGAGACATACCCAAAGCCTAGGGAGAACTGCAAATAAACTTCAGGGAGAAATATCTGGGTTCCACAAAACATTACTCTAGGTCTAAGAAGTGGTAATTGAGTAGCTGCTGGCACAACTCAGGAGGCTCTCTTTGCTTTAACATGGTGAGCTCGGTGAAAACCAAACATGCTCTACCATCCTGGGAAAAGATAAAGAGCCTTTGGCAAGGGGTTTGCATGAAGCAGATGGCCAGGGCCTGACCCTGAGGGACACTCCACCGTCCAGGGCTGAGCTGACTGAGGTATGGTCCTGTGGAGGCACGCAGCAGGATATTCCAAATTGGCCAGGATATTCCAAATTATTCACATAAGTTGTGCTTCGCTTTTTCCTACTATTTATTTTTTTAAATATCATATGTTTTTAAAAAACATAATGACAATTATTTCCCAATCCTCTTTATAAACACCTCTTGTTACATAAAATTATAAATTCTCTGATTGCAGAAGAACATTAGATCTTTATATAACAACTCCTACAGGCAAGAATACAGAACATATTTATTTGTATTTCTTTTTAAGAAGCCTCAGTTTCTCTTCACATCTCACTGACCAAAAATGTATCATCACACTTCCCCGTTGAGGCTAATCTCAGGGCTGAGGGCACGAACCTTTCCATTTGGATTAGGCAGTGATTCTTAAACTTAAGTGGGCCTCAGAATCACCCAGAAGGCTTATTAAAGCAGATGATTGGTCACCATCCCAAGTTCCTGACATAACAGATCTGAGGTGGGAGCTAATAATTTGCATTCTAAAAGTGCACACTTAGATTTGGATACTGCAAGGTTCACTCTTAAGTGCAGGGAAGAAGCTGAGCCTCCCCTTAAGCACAGAGCTTCTTGAAAGAAAGGGAACAGAATCAGGGTTTCATTAAGGAGAAAAAGGATGGATGTGGCTGATGAATGCATTGTCTCAATTATTTTCTCTTTACTGGTGTGCAATACTTAACACCTGAACTTTACAGGAAGAAAGGTTTATTTTGGCTCACATTTCCAGTTCACGGCCAGTAGGCTCAAGGCAGGAAGCACATGGAAGAAGGATCTGATGGAGGAAAGCTGCTCATGTCATGTGGCAGGAAGCAGAGAAAGAAAGGAAGAGCCAAGAAGGCACATGTACCTTCCCAGACCATACAGCCTGTGACACCTTGATGCAGGATCCAGCTCCTAACAGCACACTCAACTGTAGCCCTCATTAGTGGGAGAGTCCATTGATGGGTACAGTGGCCCCAAATCCAATTACCTGCCTAAAGTCTACCTCTGTGTGCATGAGAGAGTTCAAGGGCATTTAGATCCACAGAATAACACGTTGGAAGGTCCTAAAACTCATCTTCACAAAGAAATTATCTTTTTTTTTTTTTTGAGACAGGGTCTCACATTATAGTCCAGGCTGGCCTTGAGCTCACTATGTAGCCTAGGCAAGCCTCGAACTCAGCAATCCTCCTGCCTCTGCCTCCAGAGTGCTGGGATTCAAGGTGTGAGCCACCACGCCCAATATTTTGTATGTGGTTACCGGGGATCGAACCAAGGACCTTGCACTTGCTAGGCTGACACTGGAACCACTGAGCTAAATCTGCAGCCCACAGAGACTATCTTTTGTGGTCTACATCCATTTTGACTTCTTGCTTGCCTGTTAGTAATATTCATCCTCACTACTCCTAACAGTCTCAGGACTAGAACTGAGGCAGACCTGATGCTACAGAAGACCATAGGCTCATGAGTCCTGTAGTACAAAGACCCTGCAGTAAGAAGATAGTTTTCAAGGGCAAAGGGCCCTGGGGAGGCCCCTCTAGACAGCCGTGCAGCTCCCTTTGAGCTTTATGGAGAAATACCCTTACTCGCTGAGAAAGCATGGTTTTTAAATAAAACAAAAAAAAAATGGACTGCTCATCTTGAACTTCTTCTTTAAACTGGCCAACTTGGTAGCTGCACCCTGCCTTTTATGTGTCTACTGTGTACAGTGCAACAATACCCAAATATGAAATTACAATCAGATTATGAATTAGGCCAAGTATAACTGCCCTCTGAGAATGCCAAGCCACTAAATAAACCTGTTAATTTGGCCTTTTCTCATCTTCTCTTCACCAGATAAGCATCGCTCCCAGTCCAGCCTTGAATCCCATTAGTGAGAGGTGTAATTACAGGTCATGTGAGGGAGGAACACCGAGGGTCACTTAACAGAATATCCAGGTGAAGTGGTTGAAGGGCAAGGTTTCTTCTTTAAATAGCCCAGTACACCTGATGTGAAACTGACGTGTGCGGAAAACAATCTGGTGATTCTTTTCCAGTATAAGCTCCCAGCCGAACCCCTGTGCTGAGTCTTCCCTGAGTCCTTGGCGGATTAGGCAGGGGAGTATTATGAGTAATGCATTGTAGACCCTCAGCTTCCCACAGCCCCCTTAGCACCAGAGCCCTGGGTATTTTCCCTATGTATCTGAAGTGAGCCAAGGCACTTCTGGTCTGTTTGCCGGTTCTGCAGAACAGTTACTTTGGAGGCAGCTCAGTAAGTCTGTATACTAAAAGAAGAGAAAATATACTGTGTAGCCTCATGATACTGTCTTTCAACCAAAATATATAAGCTGTTTCAAATAGAACGCTGTGAAAGATATATCTATTAGCTGTTCCTTTCTCCTGTAGACTTGGGTGAATTTAAAACTCCCAAAAAAATAAAACCATTGGTTTATAAAGTATTGCTCTACTTTCCAGCCAACAGGGAAACAGAAAACAGCACTATGATAAGAGGTTTTTAAAAAGACACCACTTTCTGTAAAGTGATTTAGTTCTTGTATGAATGTTATCGAGCTCACATCAGGGAACAGACCCACATGTGTATTGCTCAGTGTCTGGGCTTAGTGTTCCCATGTAGAATATGTCAGGGCCACATCCCAGGCTTTTATCTTTGCCTCTGTGGTCCAACCATGCCCTGTTTGGGGAACTGAGGTTCGTTTTACCGTCCATGGGCAACATAGAAAACCTTTCCATTTCCTGGGGGTTACTACAGCCCACAAGAAAGGTCCCAGGTACCAGCAACAAGGAAATAGAATTGTCACTGTTTGGTCAGGGATAGAGATAAATGATTGTTCAAGGCTGGAAGTCATGGCTTCTTTCTCAAGTATTGTCTAAAAAATACAAACCGGTTGAGGAGCATATTTCTGGAAATTCTGTGCATCTTCTGGATATTCAAATGTACATTCATATTTTAGAACACATGAGCAGATTTTTCTGTTACAAGAATCTACTCACTAAATGGGAAGGAATCCCCTTCCTGTATCACCCACTAATACCACCTGTACGTTGGAATGGACATGTTTTGTAGCCTCAGACCCAGAAATGTGAACAATGGGCAAAAGCCCTAAAGTCTCATGGAAACTTGACAGGTACTCTATCCCCCAGTTTCAGCTACATTCATGGTGTGTATTATAATACATACTCAAATATTCTATACAGTTTATATACTCTTGGAATTTTTTGTCACACACTTGTGTGTATTGAGGTTAGTGCTGGTACTAGTCTATCTGATCCTTATTATCCCCTTGTCACACCTTGATCCTTCATATATTTCTTCTCATTATTTCACATATTGAGGATAATTAGGCAATTAACCATACTTACTTTTGAGTGATTTATATTCCAAGATTTGGGCTTATGATTCTTATTTAGAACTCAGAATATATTCTACCATAAAAATTACTTAAAGCCTGTACCTCACACAATCATATTTAAATTTATATTTGTAAACATACTAAGGATTCATGTTCTTTTGGCTGGCCATGTCTCCTAGCATCAGGTTTTTACTTGTATATGTAAGTTATTAATCAGTGATCCAAACTCCTCAATGAGCTGGACATCCAATTTGAGTTTCTATTTTTCTTTTTTTTTTTTTTTTTTGCTTTTTGAGACAGGGTCTCGCGTTGTAGTTCAGGCTGGCCCTGAGCTCACTATGGTGCCCAGGCAAGCCGCCGCGAACTCAGCAATCCTTTTGTCTCTGCCTCCCGAGTGCTGGGATTACAGGCGTGAGCCACCACGTCCGGCACTGTGGTATGCGGTGTTGATTGTTGGTGGGCATGTCTCCACGCCCAGCATTATATGTGGTTACCGGGGATCGAACTCAGGTCCTTGCGCTTGCACGGCAGGCACCAGAACCACTGAGCTAACCCTCCGGCCCATGAGTTTCTATTTTTCATAAAGATCCCTCTGGGTACCTTCTAGCTTCTTAGTTATGCATCAAAGAATGGTGTGAAATCAAGCCTTCTTAAGAAAAACCTGTGCAGATAAAAAAAAGTATTAAAAATAAACTAAGCTCACTCACACATTTAAAGTTTTAAAATAATTTGTCAATTTTTATCAAAATAATCAGCTTTTGAAGGAACATGTTAGTTAACTGACATGAAGACATCAATTTGAACATGGCTTATGTGTGGACAGAGATCTGACTGTGACATTTGTCATTTACTCTTCGTCAAGTTCTGGTTCATCCAACAGAGAAGGCAGAAATACCCCGCCTACTTCCTCGCTGAACTCTATTATTCATGGAAAAGGATCCCCATCCTGGGCCCAACTCATGAATGTGAACTGATAGTCACTCTACCTGCCTGAGAACCTGAGAGCTATGCACTCAGGATAAGCAGTTCGATGGCCTCCCATGAATGGTAACAACGTCACATCCAGATGCTACACCATACACTCAGGGACACCACATTTTGCAGAGTGGGTGCACAAAAACATTGTTAAATGAATAAATGGTATTAGCTAGAACTATGGGTTCTGGAAACAAAGGACCATATGGTACTTCAGTAGTGTGAAATAAGGGAGGAGGGACACGTGGTAAAGGAAGAGAAGGAGAACGAGGAAGAGGAGGAGGAGGAGGAGGAAGAGGAGGAGATTATGGAATTCCAAAACCGGCCTTGGGAACATTTGTAAAATATGCTTTGAGGTATAATAGATTTGAGTTCCAGCTCCAGCTCTTACACAATGCTTAAATCTGCTTTTCCTCTTGTTAACAGTGATGAGCTATCACTGCTGTATCTGGGACTAGCAACTCTCCCAATGAGCTCAATTGTTTTCTCTCTTCCTTTCTCAAGGATTTCATTCTTGCTTTTGCCCTACTTTGTCAGGTTCTTCTTCCAAATTTGTTAAATTGTAGTAATATTCAAATATGCTATAGTTTCTATTTTTTAAATAAAGACCTTTCAGACTTCACAGCCTTCTACTAGCACACCATTTACTCACAGACAATAGGAGTCCTTAAGCATTGCCACTCATGCTAATGTCTTCCTTACTCAAATAACTTTTGTCAAGGTCATCGTTGATCTTTATCTTCCCAAATGCAGTGATCAGTTTTCTCCTCATCTTACTAAGATTTCACTGACCCATATTCTCTCCAACACTTTTGGTTCCTTTTCCACATTGAGAAGCCAGTATTAAGTGATGGCTGCTGAGCTAAAGATTACATTTCTCTGAGACCTCACCAGACACACACCATGAGTGTCCATGTGATTGACTGTTGTCACTGGACAGGGATTATATATCATATGAGGGGTTGTACAGTGTGGTAAGGAATTTTATTCTAAGAATGATAGGCAGTCCAATGGTTTTTCACCAATGTCTCTGTCCACCTTGAGGCTCATTTCTGGTCATGTCATCTGCATTTACCTATCCCCTCTTATCATAGATCTTCACCTGGCTAAGTTGCTGCTTATACTTACAGCTCTGTAGCCTGAATATCTTTAGATGCATTTTCAGAAGAGGAGAAATCTCTATGGAAGGAGGGCTTTTATGTGGCACTTGATCTGGCTTAACAAAGAAGCCTGGTTTCCTGGAATGTTTCTAAGTATTCTAGCTACACAAATCTTGTTCCTAAAAACATAATGTCTTTGTGTAACTGAGTATGTTACTTTGCCTCCGTAACTTCTGTAAAATGTCATTCCTTTAAAATAAAATATCAAGTTAGATGTTGTTTCTGGTCTATTTCAAGCTTAGAGAGTCTACACAATGGGTAGTCATTCTATAATCCCTCTACCCTTAAGCAAAAATATGAAACAAGGGGCAAATGCTGCAAAATTTGCTATAAAAGGCATCTCATCATGGAGCCCTAGAACTACCTAATAACTTCCCATAGCCCCAAATTGCTAGCTTAAAAATAAGTGCTTTCAATTGCTGATTCTCATAGAACTATCACTGAGATCAGAACAGTTGGCCATAAGTATTTCTGTGCTTACATATGCTAAGACCTTGGCCACTTGAGCTTTCCCACAAAAGAGATATACAGAAGCGACCCAGACAGAACAATTAAAGCATAAATACGAATGCAATTAGTTAACTTCAAAAATGCTCACAACTCTCATTGCAAAACACAGAGGGATAGTGTATCATTGTTCCTCTGTTCACAACCTATCAAATAATGTAACTTTGTAGATATATTCAAGGGAGTATAGGGTGGTCACCTTCTTAATATGACAGTATCAAGACTATGTGGAAGGGACCTACAAAAAAACAACTGGAGATGGCCATCAAATCATTCATTCTCAAAATATTTATTGGTCCAAGCATTGTGCTGGAAACTGGAGAAATAAGAGACTTCCAATAGTCCCTGTCCTCAAGGAACAGAAAACAAGTTGGTGAAGAAAAGCTGCTCAACCATGACAGCCAGGAAGCAAAAAGAGAAGGGAGGGGTCAAGAGACCAGTTACCTCCCCAAACATTACTAGGTACCTTCCAAATACATAACCTCATGGCACACTTCTTCCAATGAAGCCCCACCTTGTAGCAGTACATTTAGCTATGAACTTATGGTTCAACCCATTGATGATCACATTGCTCCCAAGATCCAATCACCTTCCAAAAGCTCCAGCTTTGAAATCACATGAGATTTTGAGGGGACAGTCTAGATTCATATCATAACAAATTCCCTACAATTTTACTTTTTGAGATCCCAAGCATTTGACAGCATTCTTACCCTCCAAAGTAGACACTAGAAGAATAATTTGGGGAAGAGGAAATACATAGAGGTGTTGACATTGACAGTGCATCCATTAGGGTTCAACCAGGAATCAGAGCTACTCAAAGTATTAGGGGTAAGGAGCCAAATCTAGGGATCAGAGTTCATAGGAATGTGGGAGGAGCTGATAAAAGGGAAGACTGGAGTTCAGGAGGTGTTGGGTTAGAGAAAGTCTTCAACCACCAAAGTCATTCACATGCTCCTCTCCTGCTGTGAATTTGTTACCTTACATGACAAAAGGAATTTAGGGGTGTGATTATTAGGGCACTTAAGATGGGAAAATGAGATGGGAAAGTCCAAGTGGCCTGATATTTTTACAGCAGTCCTTATAAGAGAGGTACAAGAGGATTCAAATGAGAAAAAGGAAATAAATATGAAGCATAACTAGAAGTTGGGTTGATGTGCTTTGAAGGTGGAGAGAGAATTCAGATCACCAAATTGAGTCATTGAGAAGCTAAAAAAGGCAAGCAAATGGTTTCTCTTAAAGTCTCCAGGAGACACCTTGATTTTATATATATGGTTTTTGGAACTGTAATAGGATATATTCATGTTAACTTAAACCAAAATGTGTTGTAATTTATTACAGCAAGCATAGGAAATAAATATTTAAAGCACAGGCATGGTTGGAACACACAGGAGATATAAGGAGAGTATATATCTGACTACCTCAATGAAGAGAGGATGGGGAGCTACTGGTAGGCCACAGAAGCTACAACTTCTGTGGGCTCAAGGGCACACTTGTGGTTAGTGGGGTCAGTAGTGGTTGAGCTGAGAAACTAAGCCCAGTAGACAACTTTGCACCTACATATCAATGTCTCTGATCACTGTGACCTTTTGAGACTAATAACTTCAATTTCACCTCTGTCTTCTGAATCTAGTGCAAGTTGCTCTCTCAGTCAAAGCTAATCACACAAGAAATGAGGGTCTAGAAAAGGTCACGCTCACCCTTAAATAGCAGCAGTAATACCGAAGTGACAAACACCATGTCGCTCTACAAAGGATCCAGATAAGTCACCAGCAACGAAGCTCAAAGCTAACAAGTTCTCCACATATTCTTAGAGCCTCCAGTTAAAGTCTTACTTTTTGACTCTTAAAAATAAACAGACATTCAAGGATATTAACCTTGAACAAGAAAAACAAATATCAAATGCAAGTTAGTATTAAAAGAGAAAAAAGGAACAAAGAAATTAGAGACTGCACAAAAGAAAAAAGTATAACACATTAATAAATGAAATCAATAGATCACAGATAGACCATTACCGGATCTTCTCTTTGATATGAACACCTGTAGATGCAAATGAGCTTTAGAAAGTATGACAGCTTTTATAGAGTGCAAAATTTCTATAGGAAACTTGGTGTGGGAATGTGATGAGGGGAAGGAATAAATATGATACAGAAAGAAAATAAAAGAGCATGTATAAAGGGGGTGAGGAGGTGTGGGTGGGTAGGGATATGGGTAAAAATGAGAATTAACTT
>PVIC010008949.1:0-46840 GCA_004025085.1 Thryonomys swinderianus | reverse complement strand
CTAGAAGGTGATTCAACACACCTTAGGGCACACCTTCCTGGCTGTGAAAGTTTTGTGCCCCCCAAAAGTTATGCTAGACTTCTAAACCCCGGTACCTCTGGATGTAAATTTATTTGAAAATAGTTCTTTGCAGAGGATCATATCATAAGATCACACTGAGTTAGACTAGGCTCTAAATCCATGGGTGTCTCTATAAGTCGGGGGACTTGAAAATGACAGAGCAGAAGGTTTTTTGAAGAGAGAAGCAGAGACTATAGTAATACAGCTGTAAGGGGTGAACTCTAAGGATAACCGGCACTTACAAGAAGCTCGGAAAGGCAAGGAAGGATTCTGCCCAGTCTCGAAGACAACAGGGGCCTATGGATATCTGGGTTTTTATACCTGAAGAAATAAGTTTCTGTTGCTCTAAGCCACCAGGTTTGGTGAAGATTGTTATGAAAGCTCTACTAAACAAACACAGCCCAGATAATTGCAAATTAGAGCCATCTATACCTATCAGATGAGGAAGGCAAGTCCCTGAAGTGTGATGTGGCTTACAGTAGTCCACAGTGAGCTCAAGTTCATTGCCAGCCCAATAGATATGGTGGCATACTTCAGGGAATAGGCCCAGTCAGCCATGTAACTTCCAGTGCTCCTGTGTCTGCTTCCTTTTGACTTCAAGGCCTCTTATATAAATGTATCCCCTGTTGTCAAGGCTCTTACATAAATGTATCCTTTCTCCACCTGCCTGAAGCCACTCCAGTCCTTTATCTGGTTATCCAGTTGGTGTACCTGCCCATTTAGATCCACCTAGATTCAGCTTGAGGACCTCACACCTTATACTTGCCCAATCCTGGCCCACCTCTACTATCTATCACAGTCTTTGTGCTTTGCATGTTACCTCAGGGACATCTCTCCAGCTTTCAGCCAAAATACCACACTAAAGACAGATTCATATTTTTTCTTGATCCATGAAGAGCTTACAAGAATACTGGGAGGCCTTATTAATTGAGTCATTCATTGCAAGATGCCCAACCCTATACAGAGAGATGGAGATGTCTCAGGATCAGTTCATGGGAGTCATTCCTATGAAAAAGAATACATACAAAGAGATAATGTGAAGGTGCCAGCAATTAACAAGTGTTTATGAAAAGAAAATGTTGCATATTCAAATAAGTTTGGGGAATGCATATAAAAAGTTAAACCTGGCCTGTACTCTAAGACCTGCGGGGTCTTTAATGTGCTAGGGAGCACTTTTCCAAGATCAATGGAGATCTCTGTCTTCCTCACTAGACCCAATTTAGACCAGGTGGCCCTACTTTCCAGTGAAGGACATTTTGGATTCCTGGTGTGTTTCAGTTTTGTTTTTAAGCAGACCACGAGCCCAAAGCATTACCCTGTGAGCTGTAAATCTGTACCAGCTCTATTGGAGATGCTGACATGGCCCTAAATGTCACTGCATGTATATTAAAATCCATGGCTTTTCTTCGCTCTGAAGCAGCTCTGGGTTCTTTTTACCTGAGCCTTTTACCAGGGAAGACAAGCAGAGGAAATAGATTACTGCAGTGTAGTGTGGCAATCACCAAGGAGACCAGCTGTGCTTCTTTATTCTGAGCACAGCCCCAAAGAAATAAGTCTTGTCTACAGCCAAGGAGCAATCCGATGGCTCATTGGGCATCGTTAACTGTGTAGAATGGAGACCACTGGAGCTCTAGAGAGGAGGGAATGGGAGGCCCACAGAAAAAGGCAATATGACTCCCCAACATCCCAGAACCAACTCCTTCTCTAGTAAGGAGCCAATAACTCTCAACCTGTGTTAAAATTACCACTAGTCACTAACCAACATTATCCTGAGGTGCTGTAAGTTCTTTTATTTGCCCCATAAATAAATGCATATAGTCTAGGTCATAGCTTGGCTACAGTGGGATGGTGTAGAAGAGAGAAGGATACAGTCAGCCATCAGGACCGCGTGAGACATCCCCAGCGAGAGGCAAAGCAGAGCTGACCTCTCTCCAGTTCTCAGCTACACCCTGTCCAGCCTTTTGATGAAATGATCACCAGTCGCGAAGGGAAAACGTTGGGGAAAAGAAGAGAATGACAGAGGAGGGGGATCCGGGAGGGCTGCCGTTTAGGAATTGGAAAGGTCACTCAGCGGCTCAGGAAATGACCCAGTATTAGAGCAAGTGTGAGGACAGCAAGGCTCAGGGCACACGTGGAGGGGCTGCCAGGAGAGGAAAGAGCAGGGCGCGTCCCGGGTCTCGTTGTGCTGCTGAAAGCCCCCGCCAGCCCCCGCCGCGGAGTTTCCTCCCCTGCGGAGATCAGCCCCCCCGGAAGCTGCCCCAGCCCTTCCCACCTCCGGGCGGGGACGTCCTCACCGGGGCAGGGCCGAGCACGGGCATGCTGGCAGCCTCTGTCCTCACAAGGCCCTCCGGGCCCAAACCCAAACCTTCTCCTGACTGTGACTCGAGGCCGTGGCGACTTCGGGGATCGGTTCCTTCCCCATCCCACCCCGGCTTATTGAAACCCTCCCCTCCTCGTGATTACCGTTCTCCAATACCCTCCGGACCGCGCTGGCCCACACTGCATTTGATGCTTTCATGGGGACTGCTTGTGATGTGCTGGATTCGTCATTTCCATAGAGATTGGAGCAAAACAACAAAGCCAAGCAAATGAATTCAGACAAACCTCAGCCAAGAAAAAAAGAGAGAGAGAGAGAGAGAAGAAGGCCAGTTGCATATTATGAGGCTTAAAGCCAAAATGTGAGGTTATCATCACTTATCTGGTGTTCCTCTGTGTCCGGGACAAAGGGAGATAAGCAGGATCCTCCCTCCGCCCGACTTCCCTTTCCCCAGGAAACTGGAAAGGGCTGAGAACTGGTCGGTCGAGGTGTCAGCTGTTGGCTCCTAGACAAGGAGGATTCTGGGGAAAAACAGGAACGTCACTGTGAGGAAAATGCCTTTTCAGTCGGAGATTTGCAGCGCGATAAACACTGTCCACAGACAGTCTGGGAAGGAGCCCCCTGCAGAAGAAAACGATGTGGCTTCTGAATCCGAGTGCTCTTCCAGCTCCTTCCATCTGGATGTTGTGTTTGAGGTTTGGCAAAAAAGGTAGCATTTCCTTAAAAGGGAAAGAAAATACATATTTTGGTGGCAACGGCTCAGGTAGCACATGTTCTCAGAGGAAATGAAAGTCTCTGAAAGAGATGTTTGCCTCATTCAGGATAAATAATGTTGATTTGTTTATATCTTAATGCGTTGGTGCTTAATGAGCAAAAATACACCTTGTGAGATTTGAAGCACACTGGATCCGTTTCAGTGGGCCACAGTGGGGTAAATAAAGACGAGAAGAAGGAGCCATTGTGACTCTGATGAAATATAGTGCTCTTAATTCATCTGGTTTGGATGACCCAAGCTGTTCTTAGGGAAACAGCAGCTTTTTCATTGATGTTTTTCTTTCTTTTTCTGCTTGGAGATGAGGCCTCTTGGAAATTTAAAATTACTTCTCAGTGTTTCAAAAGCAAGTAATTATATAATTAGTTAGAACAGTCCATGCTGTGGTAGAACTGGAGAGGCCAGCTCCAGGAGTTACGGGCAGTGGGATCTTAGAAAAGCTATTCTTCCCTTCAAAGCCTCTGATGGTGCAGGTGTGAAGTAGGATGATAACACACAGTTCATCCCTCAAGGCTTTTAAGACTTGGTGCTGAGCAAATAAATGGTGAGGGGAAAGTGCTTTGGGAGGTGTGAAGAGGTTCACAGCTGTAAGGCAAAGAAGGAAAAAAACAAACAAACAAACAAGGTCTACACTCACCCTGTGTTCCAGGCTCTTTGCACGTTGACTGGTGGTAACCTACTAACATCTCTGCTGCACCAGTCTTGCCACCCAACCCCAGTCCGGCCAACAGTGGCAGACCAGATGACATAAAGTCATGTCATTCCCAGCTCTTCAGTTCTCCTGTGTTCCTGCTGTACAGCTGTAATAGGATCCAAACTCCTTGCCAAGGCCCAGGAGACAGAACCCGCCACTGTCACCTTCAGGCACAGAACTCACCACCCTCTCTACACTGTCTGCACTAGTCTTCCTGCTGAATGCTCAGTTTCTTTCTGTATCATTCCCTCTTCCAGGGAGGCTCTGTCTCCTTCCTTAACCTTCTTGGTCCTCTCTGCTCCTTTTAATTCCCTTCTTCTGAGCCAAGATCATCATATGGACCAAACTGGTTACTGGACCTACATCTCCATATATGCCTTTCACACAGACATCGGGCTGCTGGGCAGCCCACGGTGACTCCGTTCTCAGCCTCCACCACTTCTCTTATTACATCCTATTTTTATGCTGTACTTCTCCTTCATAGCAATCTACACATTTGCAGTCTAGTCCCATATGTGTTAAATGTCCATTTTACCCTCTAGACCATCAGGATGGGGACTATGACTCTCTTATCTGTTTAATACCCTCAGCACCTAGAACAGTACCTGAAGAAAGAAGGTACTCAGGAAATAAGTGTGGAGCAGCTTTCCATGAAGTATAGTATGCCTTTCGTGTCATGCAGGCTCAGTGTCATTGAATGGACAGGAGCATTAAGGTTGGGTAAATAGATCAGCAGCTTCCCACTGTCCACATCCATCCCTAGTGTCAGCTCTGACTGGGAGCTAAGACTCACTCCTGGTAGGCTACAGATCAGGCGAAGAGGACCCCAGAGATAGGAAGAACACAAAGCCACTAGGAGCTGAGCCCTGCTCCCAGCTGCTAAGGGACACATCTCTGCCTACGAGACATAGTTCCTCACTCCAGAAATGAATTATTACAAGGAAAATATATCAGGGCAGAGTCTGAAGTCCTGAAGATCTGAATTTTGCTCATGCTCTATGGTAGACCATCTGGTGGTGACTAATGAGTAGGTGTACGCTGTCCTTTATCCTTGGCAGGAAATGTTTAAATTAAGCCAGGTACTTTACAAGTAACACCCTAAGCTCTAAAGAAGAATGGCTCTAATAATGTGGTGTAGCATTACTGTTATCCACTTGATTAATAAACCTCTCAAAGCATACAGTCACCATTGCTTTCTTCCCACCTGGTCTTTAGGCTGCAGCTATCTTCAGTCATAACTTGCTAACTAATTAACTGATCACAAAAGATTTAGGAGGAGGAAGTGAAGCCTGCTCTGATTTTTGCATAATATTAAAATATATAACCCAATGCTGGCGTTTGACATGAGCTCATTCGTTGATTCTTAGAATAAACATTTATTAAATGCCCTCCATCCCAGGGGCATGGGAAACATGTTTTTCCTATCTTTGAGGACCTCACTAGCTACCACACAGTGTGGAAGGCAAGGGCAGGGCAGGAGGGATGGAGGTATGCACAGCGTCCCACCGCAGGACAGGGGGACTTGCATGGACTCTGCGGGCACGACGTGATTCTATTGTGAAGGACGCCACCTCGGACAAAGCCACTCGGGCTGGTGCAGATCCTGAAGGGAGAAGAGGGGAGGAAGGAGATCTGGAGCTGTTGCACGGGCTGTCAGAACCAGTCAGATCCCTTCTGTCTTCTAATTACTTGCTTCAAGTTTCTAAATTTCCCGTGATATAAATGCGTCCAGACGAATCCTGTGCACACCTCGGGAAGGACAGCGGGGCACTGTTTAAAGAGCAGCAGCCCTTCCTCATCCCTAGGGCTTCTTGATAGGCGGCTTGCAAGCAACAGCACGCTTCAAGTTCCTCTTGAGTATTTGGGGCCTAGCAAGGGGCTCTTCCCAGTACATTTTACTTCATATTAGCTAAGCCTGTGTATTTTAGATGAAATACAGTTCTCTGGTTTCTGCTCATGTTCCTCAAAATGCCATTCTTTATTCAAGATATAGGGAGCTCCCATAGGTACTTTCTTCCCAAGCATTCTGGAGTTTTGGTTTCCAGAGTCTTAAAAGCGATCTGCAGGTCTAAACCTGGAAAATCTGACAAACTCTGGGTTGCATCATTCCGACATCTTTCTCCTTGGAACTTGCGCGGAACCAGCGGTGAGACGGTGGGGTACGAGGTGAAGGTACGAGGGTGCGGGGTGCGGTGATCTTGAACTGATTTTGACGCCTGAGGTGGAGCAAGGACTGGATTTTGTTGACCCACCTAAGCTCCGTGGGGCTTTGGAGGGCTTGCGTGTGTTGGAAAATATTTTCAGAAGCTTCCTAGAGAAAAAATGAGAACTAAGAAAACAATAGATAAATGAATCCATCTTAAAATGAACGGAAATTTGGTGATGCAAGAGAAAGACACTTGGGGAGATTAGAGCAAAAGAGGTAAGGACTACAAAACATGGAGACGGCTACAGAACTTCCAGAGACAGGACAAAAAGGCACTGCGTTTTGAGTCATTGTTAATGTGTTAGTGTCATTCCCTTCAGTAAAGTCATCGACACATAAAAAGTGCCTGTTGAAAGGTTTGTTTGGGAAAGTTGATTACTAACTCCTCATTTGAGTTGAATGATGCCAGAGGGATAGTAAGATAATCTCTAAACTAGTAAATTTAGTGGAAGCAGGAGCTCACACCTTCCAGTACTACAAGGTACAAGCGACCCAGAAAGTCCCTTGATTCTGGAGGAAATAATTAAATACCTCATACCTGTAGTTTTAAAGTGTTACGGTTTGAAAGCTTTTGTTTCCCTTAAAACTCATGTTGAGCCTTCATCCCCAAAGTAATAGGATTGAAAAATGAACCCAGTGGGAGAGGTCTCAGCCACGAGCTCTTTAGCCCTGCTGGATGGATAGCTGCCTTTTAAAACGGGTTATGGGAGTGTTCCTCTCCCTCGGGATACAGCATTCAGGCACCATCTTGGAAGTAGAGACCTAGCCCTGAGCAGATTCAAACCCTGATTTACCTTGATCTTACACTTCCCAACCTGTGAACTGTGAAAAATACGTTTCCTTTGTTTTAAATACATTACCAATCTCAAATAAGGACCTAGTACACCAGCCCAAAACAGACTCGGATGGAGAGTTTAAACAATCTCATCTAGCCCTTGTGAGCCAAAAAGATCCCAGCTATCATCTAAATTCTCTGCTTTTATTACCTCATTTGTTCAAATAATAAATAAAAATAATTATCTTCCAAAGGAAAAGGTTCAAGTAGTTTATTATTTCTCTAAAGCCAATACCAAAAAATAACAAACTGAGAATTTCAACTCAAGCCTTCAGCTGTAATTTTTAAAAACTTTTTATTCAGAAGTAACTATAGTCTCACAGGAAATTGCAATGATAGCACAGAATAGCCCTAGAACACTTAATCCAGTTCTCTTAAATTTGGAGATTATTTTTGCTCCTACTGTTCTTCCCAGCATTCACTGATCTGGGATGAAGAACTGAGCCAGAGGGACTGGAGTTTTGAGCCAAAGTAGAGTTTCTGCATTCACAGATTATCTTAGTTACTTTCTTTTTGCTGGAACAAAATACCCCACATCCACAACTTAAAGGACAAGAGGTTTATTTCAGCTCACATTTCAGAAGTTTCAGGCCCTGTATGATCACCAGCTGGTGAAAGGCCCTGAGCAGAGTAAGTTCACATCACGACAAGCATGAACCACAGAGTGAACAGAGGAGATGGGAAGGAAGATACTGTACACCCTTCCTGCTCGTTCCCTCAGTGACTTACTTCTTCTGATGAGACCTCACTTCCTATCAGCAAGCCAGCCATTGTGCCCCATAATCTAATCATATTCTAAATACATGAGGCTTTGGGGTTCATTTTAGATCTAAACCATAACACTGCCCCCAAAATATTCACGTGCTCCCCCTTTTTGGTACCAGGGATCAATCTTGGGATCTTGTGCTTGTGAGGCAGGTGCTGGAACCACTGAGCTACATCCCCAGCCCTTCGTGTGCATTTTTGTATGTAAAATGTATGTATTTATGTCTAAAGGTTGCCCAAGTTTTAAAAGTTTCAACATTGCTAAAAAAGTTTAAGTCCAAAGGCTCCTCCCAGAATCAAGGTAAATGTGTAGCTGTGAGAACCTGAAAAACTCAAAAAGAAATTTAAATGGTGTAATATACAACAGCCTAGGTGAGCATTCTTATTCCAAAAATGAAAAATAAGAGGATAGAAAACAGTTAGACCAATGCAAGACTGAATCTCAATAGCTCACTCCTGCTCGAAACTTATTTCAACACCAAAGGCTGACATGAGCTCTAAACAGGTTAGCTGGGCCTGCCTGTATAGCATTAGCAGTGGTTGTAACGCTCATTGCTTCTCTTTTGATCTGGCTTTGCTCACTCCTAGGCCTTTCCTCAGACATTCCATGTTCTTGGATTCTCCAACTTTTGGGGGTCTCCACTGCACTTCTAGCTTTACTCTTACACTGCCCCTTTAGGGGCACACTCCCCTTTCAGGAGCACATTGTTCTTTCAGAGCACTACTTGACTTCTCAAGCCTTCTTCTAAACTCTAGAAGGAAACCTCACCGACTCCCCAGCCCCTATATGCTGCATGCCTGTAAAACCAAAACCACATGGCAGACATTAGCTTCAGGAGGAGCCAGGCCCCCTTAAAACATGGCTGCAGAGACCACTGAGTACTGAGCACTGCAAACAAAATCCCATGGAACCAATTCCTGAGGTGGCCCACCTGAAGCAGGCTCCCTTGTCTGAGCAAAACCTTTAACTTTTGCAGGAAAAAAGATGGGATTTGTTCTTTCCTGGGATGCACTCAAGATATACTCCCTATTGCCCTGAGGCAAAGTGCTTAGATTAAGATTAATATTTTAGCAACTAAGCTTTCCTCTGCTCCCACTTTCTTTCTGCTGAAACTGAAACCTTTTCATGTGGGCTTTTGCTCTTGCTTGTTAGTGTAAACCTGAATAAAAGCAGCATGTGATATATCCATGCCACAGCCTAAATATTAGACTAATTGAACATTTGCTCTATCAGATTTATCTGCTACCCTTAATCTCAGAGTACCATGAAGTCTCAGGACATGACTAACAAGGAGACAAATTTTCTGCCGAGTGTAACATGCCGGTTCTCAAGTTCGACTCCTGATAACACTCTTGTTCCCAGCTGAAACCTTCTGAACCTGATCTTTACTATCTGCATTTCTATCATCATTCCGGTCTTCTGAACTCTCACCAGAATTTACCCTCAAGCTTGTCCTTCAATATTCTATGGCTTTTCTGGACAGCACCTCCATGGTTTTCAAAAACACCTTCTCTAAACCAGTTAGAATGACTTCTGAACTGCATAGTCGAGTGCAGTCCTGGCACCTGTCATCTACTCCTGCTGCCAAGATCTTAATGACCTTCTCATTGCTGGGACAAAATACCCACAACTTAAAGATGGAGAGGTTTGTTGTGGCTCATGTTTCAGAAGTTTCAATCCTTGTGCAGTCAGCACCGTGATGTAAGAGCCTGGGGAGAGGAGCTGCACATCGCGACAGACAGGAAGCACAGAGGGAGGCAAGGCCAAGAAGGGAGATAAACCCTTTGCAGCCAGACCCCTGCGAACCACCCGTTCTGACCAGACACACACCTCCTAACACCAACATCTGTAACACCCCCATAATCTAACCATCTTTTAAACCTATGAGGCTTTAGGGGCCATTTCAGCTATAAATCATAACATGTATTAGCAGGCCCTGGATCTCTGGCTGGAAATTGGAAAGCAGGCAAGTAAGAATTTAGCCTAAAGTAGATAAGATCTAGAGCAGTAGCTTTAGACCCTCTCTCCACATTCAAATCCAGACAGGTCTCTGCCAGCCTCAGGGGTTCTAATCCAGTCAGTGATACCTGGAGCTTAGCCACTAGGATTTTCCTAAAGTTCCATAGGGATCCACAGGCAGCCCAGGTTGAAAAACCACAGCCCTAAAGTAATATCATTGGTACCAACAGGCTCCCAGCTGAGCCTACCCTTTGATCAGACGCCAGTGTCAAGCTACCTTCTTTCCTATGATTCGGTCCCATTGTTGAGACCCATGATACCTGTGAGAGGAGATGGTGAATGAAGGACAGACTCCTGGGGCAATTTCTCTGTTGTGTTTATTGCAAAGCTTCGTGGCCCTGCCACTCAGAGCCGTGCTTGTCTTTCTGAAATGGACTATCAGCTCCAGGCGCATCAAAGGAGATTATCATTCCTCTGTACCAGCTTTGTTTTCCAATACCTCTGAAAGAAGCAGGCCCACTTATCTCCAAAATGCTTTCCCAGAAAGCTCCGTCCCTGCTGGGCGAGGTCACCGGTACACAATTTGCATCCATCACACCTCGTATGAAGAGCGGGGGGAACTGGCTCACGTTGTTTTCCAGCACTGGGGAAACAGATTTCTTCTGAAGCTTCACACAATAAATTGTATTAAATCCTTTCAGCAGGGTTTCTATGGCTATGTGAAAAGAGAATCATACAGTAATTATTTTAAATAATACAGCCAGGCAAGCTGGAGCGTACATCTTAATTTTTTGTCATTTGTGCTGTGTTCCTGCTTGTATGGAAATGCTCCTGGGGCGGGGAAAGGTTTCTGCATTCACTGGAAGGTGCCTGGAGAATGGACTGGAAGGTCAAACACAGGCTGAAATAAACAGACCTACAGAATCCCTCAGCCCAGTGTGCTGTCCACATGAGCCCCAGGCCTGGTTTACTTATGATAAGTGGGAATGATATGATATTTATTTATCTCTCTGCCCCATGGGCACCCAAACTGACCCTTCCATTGTTTAAGCCTGACCCTGCTTCCCAGACCCTATTTTCAGGAGGGAGAGAGAAGCGGATGTTTGCCCTAGACAAAGATGATGGCTGCATATAAATTTGTCTTTTGATACCAAGAGAATTTTGTATGGTTGAGCCCTTGCTGTAGTCTTAGTTTAAGCAACCATACCAAAAAGCTATGGCTAAGAGTCATGATCTTCAGGATTGACTGTCTGGGGTTCAGGTCCACACTGTATCAACCAGGCTGCGGCAAGTTGCTTCACCTCTCCGAAATTCTACCTCCACAGAGTGAGGATGATACCCACACATCCAGAGATTCTGCATCTTCAACCAGGAAAAAGATAAATAGTGTTTATCCAAGACACGACAAAACTAATGATCAATATGTGATATAGTTTTTGATGAAACAATTTTACCATTATTAAATGGCTTCAGGATCCCCACCACCCCCTCTCCATGCCTTACCCACTAGAGTGACTCTGCTGGCTTGTTGCCTACCTGTGCGTTACACAGATTAAATTAAACAAGTACTTCTGAGCCTTGCAGATGAGGAAAGCTTGGTTTCCAACCCTACAAAGTTCTTAGACCACAACAAACACCCTCACCATCTCTCTGATGATCGTCATACTCTGGTTGTGCTTGACTCTGCTTAGACCATGCTGTATGCCTACCTACAGAGGAAACTGACTACCAATAAAGGCTAAGCAGTCAGCTGAGTAAGGAAGAAAAGAACTCCATACTGTCACTGATCAAAGAGTCATCGTGGGTCCCATGTAGGCAATTCAATATCCAAACTGGAATGCAAGTCAAGTCCTTTGGCCAAGCCCCAAAGAGATTTCAGGGCAGACCTTACCTGGGCTAACTCCTTTGATAGTAGCTGATTTTGAGAAAAACCTTATGAATGGCTATGGAGAAGGTGAGAGAGAGAAAAATACATGAGATTACTTGGTGGACCAGCCAACATCATAAGTGAAAGACACTGGTTTCCATCCATTGTTTGCCATCCAACCTCTATGGTAGTTTATTTTAGCTTTTGTTTGTTTGTTTTGTTTTGTTTTATTTTATTTTATTTTATTTATTTTGAGACAGGGTCTCACTTTGTAGTTCAGGCTGGACCTGAGCTCACTATGGAGCCCAGGCAAGCCTTGAACTCAGCAATCCTCCTGCCTCTGCCTCCTGAGTGCTGGGATTACAGGTGTGAGCCACCACACCCGGCATTGTTGTATGTGGTTACCGGGAATCAAACCAAGGACCTTGTGCTTACTAGGCAGGTGCCAGAACCACTGAGCTAAATCTCCAACCCTTAGCTTTTATTTTTAAAAAAATGTGTTAAGGATGGATATTAAAAAGTAAGCGAACACCAGCTGAAAAAGATTTGCTCACATGGAAGTCACTTTTGGAACCAAACTGCGGACATCACTAAGATGTTTTACCTTCCATCTGTACCCATGGGAACCGTTCTCTCTCTCCATAGATCCCAGGGCAGTGTGGCCTACATCTTCCAGATCCCAGGCACTAAGCCTCATAGTGGGCCAGTGACCTATAAAGGACCGTGGGGACCTGTGGTTGGTGTCCCTGGTATATGGTCTCTGTTGCAGCTCACTGTTCCCAGACACAGCTCATATGCCATTTGTTACCCTTTGAGAATTTTGTCAGAGGTAGAGAAGAACTGAGGCCAGGACGGGGCCCACCCACGGCACTGCCCCCATTGCCCTTCAGTGCACTCGCCGTCTGGTCACACTTCCGGTTCATTAGTCTGCCTTCCCCGCTGCCTCATGAGCCTCTCGGAGAGAAAACGACTTGGTGTATCATGGGGTCCCCTGAGCACAGCCTGGTACGTGGAAGTCTGTAATAAGTGGGTGATTAATGAGTAGATACCTGTGTGAATAAATGAGGGAGTGACGAAACTCTCACTGATCATCTCAGTATGGCAGTGTGCCAGTTTTGTGTTATTTAGAGCTCTCTACTGGCTGGGATCCAGCCTCTTCAGGTTTGGACTCCAACATCTCCCACCCGCATGAACACACACAGGACAACACCGTGCTAAGCCTGCAGAGAACTTTAGAGTTCTCTCTCTCTCTCTTCTTAAGGCCAGAAAGCCACAGATATCACTGGGACAGGACCAGATCTACTCACTGCTTATTATGCTATTTATGAACTCGGCCTGCTCAGCTCATGTGGTGGTGTAAATACCATGTGTGGGATCATAGCAGACCTGTTTTTGAAAATTAAATGGTCCTATTTCTTCTAACCCTAGAAATTCTTTAGAAAACATCTCTAAAAACTCAAAAATTCCTTCCTGGTTGCATAGCAAGCCACTCAAAACCGCAATTTATTATTACTTGTGGTTTCATGAACTGACTAGGTTCAGTTGGGTGGACATTACTTGAGGTTTTCTTTTTTACTCTTTTTCTTTGGTTATTCAGATAGATGGGTTCCATTCTGGCAGACTCATACGTACACTTAACATAGTTTGGTCATTTTCACCTGGAGTTTTCTTCAGACTACAGTCCAATGTAGCTGGAACTGTACCTATCTGGGGCTTCGCTGGACTGCTCAAGAGCGCTCACTCCAAGACTGGGCCTGGTTGTGGGCTGGGAGCACAGGTAGAGCATCTACACAGGGCTTCCTGGTGCGTCTGGGTCTTCTTCTGGCACTGGTTCCAGGAGGGAGTGCTGCAGAGTGAGCATTCCAGGAGCTCCAACTAGAAGCCGATACGCTTCTTAGACCTGACCTCAGAAGACACAGAATATGATTTCACTGTGTTGTCTGAGTTGAACTAGTCATTATGACCAGCTCAGATTCAAAGAGAGACTTATAACCACCTCTCAAGAGACGGAATCTCCATCCTTCCTTTTAAAAAAGAACTAGGTAATGAAAAAATGGGTCAGCTCAGCATGCTGCATTGATAGTGACTCTCTTCCCAAAATATCTTGTAATTTCTTACCGATAAATATATAATTTATATATATATATAAAATATACTATATAATATATAATATATTATATATATTATATATTATATTATATATAATTATATATAATATATTATATATATTATATATATAATTTATATATATACTGCATATATTCCATATATATATACACATTTATGTGTATATATATGGAAATCCACAAATATAGGGACCAGTTTCACCATTTTTTGGAGTTTAATATTTATAAACCATTTGTCCACTCTTCAGTAACTTCTGGACACATAAATGTCAACACTGACCATGGCTCCGTGAAAGTGTCTTCTTTGAATCCAGATCGGGAATATTGCTTCTCTTAACACAGTTCCCCAGGAACAATTAGCTGCCTGAAGCAACAAGGAAAATACCCAACAATACATGTTTATAACCTTCATTAAGGCACCGGTGCTAAGTGGCAAAACCAAAGTGTAAATCTGTGTCTAATTACACACTTTATTAGCCATTGATTTTGATGGTTCAATAGCTAAGACCCCTTTTGCTGTCTTCATCTTTTAGAATGGCTGTTTTAGATGGATGGAAGAGCATGATTGGTTGTCATCGGTACACTCCTCTGCTTCTGTCAACACACAGAAATAGGAGACGGCGAGGAAGGCAAGAAGGACCACGTACAGCAAGGATTGGTGCACTCATATAAGTACCTTGAGAACCCAAGGAAAATGGACTGTTTAGATGACCATTTGGCAATACCTTCTCATCCTGCTCGAGGCAATATAGGTTGATGAGAAATGACACAAACTCTGGAACAAGACAGCTTGGATTCAGTTCCCAGACCTTGCATTCAATGTGCCACAGGGTCATGTTATTTAGCATCTTTTTGCCTCATTCCCTCGGTTCTCAAGACTCGTAGTGTGGAATTACTTAGTCATTTCCTCCTTCTGGAAATAGCGAGAGTGACTGGAAAGAGCTAACTAAGGATGTACAGACACAGAAGTACATCTAAAGGGAAGGCATGAGCCTGGAATGATGAGGAAAAAGGAACAGACGTGTAGCAGTCACAGTATCTGTATTAATTTCTTGTTGATGCTATAACAAACTACACAAACTGGGTAACTTGAAAAAACAAAAATTTATTCTCTCATAGCTATAGAAGCTAGATACAAACTCAGAGTAGCAGGGCTTCACTCCTGAAAATACCCACGGAGAATCTGTTCCTCCTCCACACTGTGGTGGCTCCAGGTATTCCTTGGCTTGCGGCTGCATCACACCAAGCTCTTCCTTCCTCCATGGTCACATTATCTGCCTTTCTGTGTGTCCTTACCTCTGTGAATCTCTCTTAAAGGAAGCATGTGTGCATTTTCTTCCCCAGATAAGGTCCTCTTGTCTCCTCAAGTACATGATTTTGCCATGTAACGTAATATTCGTGGGTTTGGAGATGAGAAGGTGGTCATATCTTTAGGTGGATTGTCATTCACCCTCCTATAGTGTTGTCAGAGAATAAAAAAAATTAGACTGGAGTAGGGTCTTTTTAACCTGGGAGGGGCTTCAGTTTTACATGGAGAAGCCTTTGGAGGTCACAGGCTGCATCTATCCTGAGGTATGTACTGTTACAATCACCCTTGCTACTCTACAAGGAATGGATTTGGGGAGAAGGCAGACTCAGTGGCAGCAGGAGCCCAGTCCAGAGGCTATTGCCAACCTGAAAGTTGGACATGGGGTTAATCTGACATTCTCAGTATAGATTGGAGGCAAATAATTCTTTGCCAAACTTCAACACAATACTGACAGCAAGAAAATTCTAATTATACAACCTATAAAACAGGGCTGTGTTTTGTCCCACATAATTTCACCTTTTGTTTCTGTGATTAACTGGAATAAACTCAGGCTGTCTGCCAGTGCATCTGGAAACTTGCTGATAACATGGTTTTATGGTCAGGAACTCAGAGTGGCCTTGAAAAACTGAAACATTTCGTTAACGGTGGTCAGAAAGAACAATCACACATTAGTCCACCCAGCTGCCCTCTCACCACTCACTAGACTGCACAGACCTCCCTGGTGATGTGAAGCTCCCCCTGTATCTGACTCAGTAGCCCACTAACTTAGGGTTTGTTCAGACAGAAGACTCGGTGCTTTTGTGATCAAAATGTAGTGCCTCTTACTAATCTTCAGACCGAGAATGTCCTTTCATGCACCGGGGACAGATCTCTGAGGTCTTAACCAAACACATGAAATTTCATGAGCTTAAAACTGTCATAAAGTCCTACTTCAGATGCAGGCAGATCACACAAGGCACATCCACCCTCGGCATCTTAGTAACTTAGCGAGAGCTGTTCTCAAAGTTTAAAAACAAAAATTAAAAGGGCTGGGGAGTGTGCTTCAGTATGAAGACCCTGGTTCAGGACCCAGGACCACACACAAAAAAGCAAGTTTTGACTCTGCCAGCCCTCTGGCTTGGTCATGTCACATAAAGAAAAGGGAGAGAGACTGATTAGAAGCCTTCTGTGTGAACCACGTCTTCTCACCTGCCTGTACAGCAAAGACTGCCGTGGAACACTCCCCGTGTTCGTTTGTGGCCCATTTTCCCTTAAAATTTGAAATGAGACCCATAACTGATAACAGCAGAAAACATCTAGGAAATTCACATAAATAATGAACCTTTTGGAAAAGTATGTCTCAAATATTTCATAAGGCTTTACTATGCTAAAAAAAAAAAGTGATCACTAAGTAATTCAGGCAAGGTGGTCACGGAATCACTGCTGAGTCATCTTTAGAAATCACGTCGACCTGAATGGTATTGTGGCATCTGAGTTTTCTGTATCATATGCACACTCCAAAGGAGAATTTTCTTCAAGTTCCTCAGTTTCGTAACATATTGAATTTGTCTGTATATTTGTTATCTAAATATTTAGCTTTCTCCATTGTCAGAACGTATAGAATTGGACATTTGTAGCATCTATTAATGTCACATAATCTAGAGCTCCATTCTTATACCTGATATTTGAAAAAGCTACAACATAAGGTATGATATTTATCTGTTAGTGTTGAGGGTCTCTGAAGAAATTTATCCAATGTGTTTATAATGGTTCCCCACAAAAAATTGTATTGGTGTCATCATAAATCAATGTGAAGTCTTCAGCTTTTATAAAGAATTGGTATTAAAGGTCTATTTGTCTATATCTTTTGAAACATATTGGGTTGCTTGCTGTTACATGTAAAACACAATTTTCATGCAATGAATTTCAAATAGAATTTAGAACTAGGAAAAAAATTAAAGACATACATTCAGACATAATCTATTTCTTTTTTCTTTGTTTTATAATTTTGTTTTGCTTTTTTTGTTGTGCAGTTTGGTGTCAAATATTGAAAAGGCAGAAAAAGCCTCAGATACTAAAATACTTATGTCTATCTTTCCTTTACTTTGTAATTTATTTATTGGTCTCCAGTTCTCTTAGTCACTCTCTGGTGACTGGGGCAGAATACTCAACACAATTTAAGGAAAGAGAGATTATTTTGGCTCAAAGTTTAGTCTACAATCACCTAGGTCCAAAACACAATGACACGTCAGAGGGGCCTTGTCAGAAAGGAAAGGTGCTCACATCATGGCACCCAGGAAGTAGAGAACAAAGGGAGAAACTCGAGTGGGAGATGTGCCCATCCAGGGCAGCTCTGTGAACCACCATTAACCAGGCCTCATGGCCTTACAGCACATCCCAATGCTGCAGATAAATTCAGTGATGATGATAGTGCCCCCATGATCTGGTCATCTCCCAAAACAACAATACCTAAGTAGGGGGCTATGGGGGCATTCTAGATTGAAACCATAACATTCTATACTAACCCCCAAAATACTCGTCCATCTCCTTAGGCAAAAGGCATTTATTCCATCTCTAAGATTTTCCAAATATTTAACAATTCCAACATGACTGAAAATTTCAAGTCCAAACTCTCCTCTGAGACTCAAGACAAATTCAGCTCTGAGCCCCTGTAAAAGTCAAAAAGAAAACTGAACATTTCCAACCTACAAAGGCCGAAGTAAACAAGCATTCCCATTCCAGAAGGAAGGAATATGAAGAAATGGGGCCAAACATAGTGGCTGTAGAGGCTTCCGAGTGCCTGGCTAAGTACTGAGAAATGAGTCCAGAGAACCAACCTGAGCAATAGTTTCAGGAGGCACCTTAAATGAAAGCTTTACCGTGTTGTACCTTTTACCCTGTGAAGGGCAAGGTCTTTCTAACTTCTGAGATGCCCTCAATATTTTTTTATGCTAATCTTTTTAAAAATCAGGCCTATTATGGCTTGTGTCTAGATAATCCCCCTAAAGGCTCATGTCTCATAGGTGGGTTTTTTTTTCATAAATGGCTGGCTCTAGAGTATGTGACACTAGGCTTGATTTGTGGTGCGACACTAGGACCAAGGGCACTAGGATTAAGGGTATGGATCCTACTGCGCTAAGTATCCTGGATGAGTACAAGGGGCAGAGAGAGCTGTGGTCATCTCTTCTTTGCTTTGCTACCTCTGCTTTCCGTGAACTATTTCTCCTCTGTGATAGCCATGTGCCATGACACCCTGACTTGCATTACAGACCAAAAACTCTACAAACTGTGAGCTAAACAAACTTGTCCTACCTTAACTCATGGGTGATATTTTGACTCAGCAACAAGAAAAGTAACTAAGACAATGTTTTTTTTTAAAGGCGTTTCTTTTTTTTATGAAACTGAAAACTTTTCAAATTTTTAAAATCATTTAGCTCTGCCAATTGCACCCAATTTTTTTTTTTAAATCTAGCTAAACTTAGTGAGCTGAACCCATACCATTACTTGAACACTGGGCTTCCTTGAAATTTCCCCTGCCAGATGAATTAGTCTATTACCATTAATGTTAGACTATTAGAAAATTTCAGGACACAAGACAGCATACAGCTAAATATTCTGCCAGACCATAGCACACATGGCCTTGAATTCAAATGCCAATGGAGTGCTTGCTCCTGAAAACTCCTGAACCTGGTGTTTTCTATGCTCATTTCAAGTACCTTTCTTTTTTTTTTTTTTTTTTTTTTTTTTTTTTTTTTTTTTTTTTTTTTTTTTTTTTTTTTTTTTTTTTTTTTTTTTTTTTTTTTTTTTTTGCTTTTTTGGAGACAGGGTCTCGCTTTGTAGTTCAGGCTGGCCCTGAGCTCACTATGGTGCCAGGCAAGCTGCCGTGAACTCAGCAATCCTCCTGTCTCTACCTCCCAAGTGCTGGGATTACAGGCATGAGCCACCACGTCCGGCATTTCAATTACCTTTCTGGTCTGTGAGCTCCAGCTACAATCTCTCATTGAGCTCAATTCACAACATTCTAGAGCTCTGTAGTCAGCACCTTCAAGTCTTTCCAAACTCTTCCCATGAACCAATTCCAAAGGCTTCTAAACTACATGATTTAATAGTCACAGCATCAACCCCATACCTGTCTTAGTCACTTTCTGGTCTCCGCAACAGAGTACCTAACACCTACAACTTAAAGGGGAAAAGATGTATTTTCGCTCATGCTTTAGTCCACAGTCAGCCAGGTCCCAGGCAGAATGGTATGGCAAAGTGGTATAGCAGAGGAAAGATGTTCACATCATAGTGGCCAAAAAGCGGAGTAAAGAGAGAGGCTAGGGAGCTACAGTAGCCCAGGTCGTCCTGCCCAATGGCCCAACCTTAACCAGACTTCCCCTCATAACACCACACTCTGCTACCAAACTCATTGAGTGAATCCACTGGGGAGTGTAGCACCCCGAAGGTCCAACCACCTTCCAAAATCCCAGCCTCTGAATACGTGAAGCTTTTGTAGGGGAAAGCATTCTAGATCCAAACCATACCACCAGCATGCCTTCTCATCTCGATTTTCCAACTTAGGATACACTGTGATTGTTATGAGCCAGAGGTCTAGTGCCTCCCTTGCCCGTTCAAATAGTGAACTTGAAGCTACGCTCTCTGTCCTGACCCTTTTAGTAGCTCAGGAGCACCGCTTTCCTTCAGAAGAGACTCACAAACCTCTTCCAGATGATCTATTTCAGAATTTAGGTGAAGATCACTAATAAGCTGAATATTTTCCAAAATTCACAGTTTTTTCCTCTTCAGAAAAATCAAAATAATAGGCCTACTAGTCCATCTCATGACAGATTTCAGGCATCATTAACAGATCAATCCTTGGGACAACTGGGAGGGGAGCAGCATTTTGCTGGAAGCTGTCCAGCAGCTTCCTACTACAGGGGACCTTCTCTCAGTTTCCACATACAGAGTATTTTATGGTCCTCTGCTCACTACCTGTGGTTATCAATACCCTTCTCAAAGGATGGGTGTTACTCTTTTCTTCCCCCACAGACACCAGGATCAGAGTCCCTACAGCAAATTAGGGAATGAAAGGCTTTATCCTCATTTTGAAAAATATATTCACTAGCTGTGGTGGCTCACGCCTGTCATCCCAGCACTCGGGAGGCAGAGGCAGGAGGATTGCTGAGTTTGAGGCTTGCCTGGGCTACATAGTGTGCTCAGGGCCAGCCTGAACTACAAAGCAAGTCCCTGTCTCAAAAACAAGAAAAAAAAATAACAAAGAAAAATATATTCACTATTGCACAGGTTTTTTTTGTTGTTTTGTTTTGTTTTAAAGCATGAACAGTAAATCCTGAGGCTCTTAAAGAAAGGACGAATCAGGGTTTCCTTGGTGCTTCTCAAATGGTTGGTCTGTCGTGCATCGTGATGTCTGGCTGTCCTTCCCAGTGGAGCTCTTGGCAGGTCCATGTCTCCATGGTGACACCGTCGGTTTTGTCAAATATTACTGAGCTTTAAGAGGATAGAAAATAAAGCCAACCAGACAAATTGAGCTTTTTTGCTAGATCAGGAGACAGTATTGGAATTTTTCTTTTTTTCACTCCAGCCCTACAAAGCACTGGCCCTGCCATCTAGGATGACCTGGCATTTTGCTATTTTAGGCTGAAAAAGAGAGACCAGCAGTGGGTCATGGTTGTGGGGCCTCACCGGCTTCTGCTGGGCCTCTCGACTGAGTTACCTCCCTCATATTCAGGGTGCCCCAACATTCCCTTCAAGGAAGGTGGCTCCTGACTAGATCCCCTCCCAGCCTCACAAAGGTAACTCAAGGTCAGTGACCTGCTGTGGTTTATAAACCACTTGCTCAGGCTCCAAGTCCCTGTTGAGGAAACAAACTCAGAAAAATTTAGCAACTGCAGAGTCAAGACGAAGCGTCTGTAGTTCCGATGCCAAGAGTTATTTCCAGTTCCCTCTGGCCCACGGTGACACTGAAAGCCAGGAGACAGCCTCCTCTTGAATCTCTCATGATGGCCGAGCCTCTGATTTGCATCTCTCCCACTCATCTTAGCTGCCGCTGTGACTCCATCACCGAGGGGCTGGCAGTCTCTGGGTGTTTGCTTCGTACCTGACCAGCCCATGAACACCACAGTGAATGACAAATGACTAAATTCGGAGCTCAGCCTTTACTGTCACACCAATGTAACATGAGCACTGTGCTCCTCCGTGCACCTTGGATAGGAGAAATCTTTTTCTTGGCAAAGTCGTCTCCATTACAGCACTGCTATAGCCATTGTGTGAATGAGTGGGTTTTGTACACTGTGAGACATTTCAGTGGGAAAGATTTAGGACCCTGGAACAATATCTGCCTCATCAAGGCCACATCAGAAAAATCAAACAAACCAGAAGAATGATCATTTTTCTGTTTTTGTCTTAATGGGCTTTGCAATTGTGGTCAGTGGAAACAGCACAGATTGCAATAAAAATATTCCTTGTGAGCCAAGTGACACATCTGGTTAGTCATGAGGAAGGAGAGAAGGGGCCTTTTGACTCCTCAGCGCCCAGGAGCAGGCATCTGGGCAGGGCTGCCCGGGGATGTTTGCCAAGTATTATTCAAGAGGCACCGAGAGAGCTGAGTGATGCAGCTCAGAACTGAAGTCAGGAATCTGGTCCAGAGGAAAGCTTGGGCAACTGTATGAATCGCCAAAGTAAGAGGAATCTT
The DNA here is from genome assembly GCA_004025085.1 of Thryonomys swinderianus. Taxonomy (NCBI): domain Eukaryota; kingdom Metazoa; phylum Chordata; class Mammalia; order Rodentia; family Thryonomyidae; genus Thryonomys; species Thryonomys swinderianus. The sequence goes on along the minus strand of PVIC010008949.1, from coordinate 25,256 downwards.
GTGCGAGGAAAATTAATCATTCACCCACCCCTCTGCAGTGAGGACAACACTGAAATTATCCTAGAAAATCTAATACCTTAAAAAAAAAAAAAAGTCTGAGAAAACTCTTAAATTCCTGGATAAGTTCTTCACATTCTCTTGCCTAAATTCAAATCCTCTTTTTTGCATATCAAAGATTTAATGCCTTGATCAATCTGTACCAATATATGAAATAAACACCTGGTTTTTAAAAGTGTGGTGAAAGGTACCTATCAGCACACTTCGTTGCAAAGAAAAACCCAAATCATAAAGCAATAAAGGAAACTACTCACTTTGATAAAATGGAAACCACAAAGGGAAGCTGCACTTTGGTACCCTGATAATATAAATGAGGGCTTGGTTTCTTTCACACTGTATATTCACCTTTCCACAGTGTCAGGGTCCTATGAGCACCATTTCCCTCATGGTCACAAAATAGCTGCAGCAGTTCCACCCTTCACACCCTTAAACCACACCATCCTTCCCAAAAATCAGGTCCTGGAACTCTCAGTTTAGATCACCTGTTTACACTTAAGTCCCGTGAAAACTATATACTAATTTGATTTAATCAGACCCCAACCTGGACCTGTAGTGGGGATTGCTTCCCCGAAGTAATCAGGCTTTGAGAGGAAAAAGTTAATAAACTGGAATTGATACCTTGGAACTATTTAGAGGAGAGAGAGAGGGCAATTGCATGCTGGGTAACTGTACAAATAAAAATATCCATAAGTGGGCCGGAGATTTAGCTCAGTGGTTCCGACGCCTGCCTAGCAAGTGCAAGGTCCCTGGTTCGATCTCTGGTAACTACATACATTATTACGGGACATGGTGACTCACGCCCACCAGCAATCAGTAGCACACACCACAGTGCCGGGTGTGGTGCCTCACGCCTGTAATCCCAGCATTTGGGGGGCAGAGGCAGGAGGATTGCTGAGTTCGAGGCTTGCCTGGGCTACATAGTGAGCTCAGGACCAGCCTGAACTACAAAGTGAGATCCTGTCTCAAAAAAAAAAAAACCCATAAGGTTAAAAAATAGTTAATATATTATATATTTATATTACATACATATATAATATTAATATGATTGTATAATATAACATATATCATAGCTATATTATATAATATATATTATATCTATAGTATATATTATATCTATATTATATGATATATCTGTATTATATAATCCATTACAGAGCTAGAGAATTTGCTGTGGTTCTATCAGGAGCCTTTTGGAGCGACATTACCTCAGCTTCTGAAGACTCATTTCCACTGAAAACTGAGCTTCTGGGCCGGGGATTTAGCTCAGTGGCTCTGGTGCCTGCCTTGCAAGCGCAAGGTCCCAAGTTCAATCCCCAGTACCACACACCACAGTATAATATAGATATCCATATATAATATAGATAGTATAATATAGATATCCATATATGATATAGATAGTATAATATAGATATCCATATATAATATAGATAGCCATATCTATATTATATAATATATTAATAGTATAATATAGATATCCATATCTATTATATAATGATATTAAGTCTATGTATTGATATGTATTCATAGATATGTATTGAAAGAATGAATGAATATAATTTGCATATAAAATGTATATTGATATTGATATATTGACATATCATAACTGTACTGCAGCCACCTCCTCAGACCTCAGACTTGTCCACTCTGACAAGGACTTTACAGTACTCACGGCTCAGTGCTTTGCACAGTTCCCTGAGGAGAATGAGTATAGCTTCTATCCAGGGAGTTGAAAGAGTGCTGACCTGGGAATTCTTACTTCGAACCGTGCCCCAGTGGTGCCCAGAGCCCCCTCCATCCGAGACAGTCCCAGAGCTTCTTCTTGCGGCCCCTGAAGCAGGCTGAGTGCACCACGGTACAAAGATCTTCAGGGAGAGCAAGGACAGACGTGTGAAAGGCAGACTTCAGGGAGGAAGTCTCTGTGGACCGGGGCATTGTGGGTCCTGGTCACCAGTCACTGGTGGTGAGGAGAACACGAGCTACACAGGCACTTTACCTGCAGAGGGCGCACCTGTGACGAGCGCGTCTCTTTCTCTATACAACTCTTTTTTTTTTTTCTTTTTTTTTTCTTTTTTCTTTTTTTTTAGTTTTTTGAGACAAGGTCTCCCTTTGTAGATCAGGCTGACCTGAGCTCACTGTGTAGCCCAGGCTAGACTTAAACTGACAGCGATCCTCCTGCCTCTGCCTCCCGAGTGCTGGGATGACAGGGGTGAGCCACCACATCTGGCACTGTGGTGTGTGGTACCGGAGATCGAACTTGGGACCTTGTGCTTGCAAGGCAGGCACCAGAACCACTGAGCTAAATCCCCGGCCCAGGAGCCCAGTTTTCAGTGGAAACGAGTCTTCAGAAGCCGAAGTAATGTCCCTCCAAAAGGCTCCTGATAGAACCACAGCAAATTCTCTAGCTCTGTAATGGATTTTTTTTTTTTTAATTCATCCCTGAAGCACCTGAAAAGATTGGGAAAATTGCAGTGCTGGATGCACTCATAGCTTCCCTGACCTACAGCAATAACCCCTCCGTCCTCCTGGGTCCATGGCCAGCACACAGGACCCAGCACTTTAGAAGAAGCGAAATAAACTGAGAAAGGCTTCAAAGTCCTTGACCTCACAGGTCACATCCTCTGAAAGAAATGAGAGAGAGAATGCTTCACCTCCTAAAAGTGATCAGAGGAAGAAAAACAGGCTTCCTCCCACTCAGGACCCTTCCAAAGGCCAACCCCGCCCCCCACCACTGCGCCAGCACAGCTGCTTGTACAGCTCTTCCCTGGCAGCCCCCCTTCCTGGCAGCTCCAAACTACTGGAGGCTGACAAATAGACCCTAATGAATGGATGGCGATGCAGGGATATTGAAGTCTCAGACTTTTCTGTTGATAATTTGAGCAAAGTAGACCAAAGAGACTCTTACTGGCATAACTAGGAGATAAGGTTCTGATGAATGAAGCATTACTCGTTGCTTGAGGAATTGAGTGTAATTAAGAGGGCTGCTGACCCTGGCGACAGCGATGTCATTGCCAAGATGAGCCAAACAGCACTTCTGGACCGGAGAGAGCTTCGTGGCCCTAGCAGACTCTGCTGCCAACAGAGGAGCCGGCTCTGGTTGTGGTAAAGCAAAGAAATGAGCTCTGCTAGTGAGGCAGCTTCACCAGGATGTGGAGCTGGAGCCGAGGGACCCCAAGTGTCTGATTCTGTCTTCAACAGTCCTCCTGGCTAAGAGGAGGGGACGGAGGCAGACGCGGGTCTGACCCACTCCAGGCCCCAGGAGGGTCTGCAGTTGCTCTGCTAGGTGTGTGAAAGAGAGCAGGGCCAGGTGGAAACTTGCAGAGAAGCTAAGCATAAGAAAACCACCCCATAGCATGTAACTCAAGATAATGAGTAAACCTTAAAATTAATTCAATATATCCTGACATGTTTCACCATGAGGACTTTAATGTATCTTTTAGAAGTACGATGTGCTTTCTAAAAGGGCCTGGGGACTGTCTGAAACATATTTCAGGGCTCCTCGTGAGACTACATTATATAACGTGAAAGCCTACGCTGAGAGGAGTCTGAGGACGAACAAAGACGGACAGTCAGCACACCTGTGTCCCAGCTCCGGCTGGCTCTCAAGCAGCTGCGGGAGTTTGGGCAACTCAACCTTTCTGGCTCGTAGACAAGTGGGAGGGAAAATAATGGCTCCTCACCAGGCGGTGATGAGGGTCAGACGAAACGTCCAAGACCTTCACACGTCCAAAACACTGCATAGGCATAAAGAGGGGCCCTTGCGCTGGAACGTTTCATTAGACAACTGCCTGAAATACGGAGCGGCACAAGATAGCAATGTCTCGTGTTCCAAAGATTGGCATCGATTAATGGCCCCCATTCCGAAACTCCTTAGAACGAACGTAGGCACTCCTTCTTGCCGAAAGAAGAGGACACTCCCTTCCTCAAGAGCCAATATTCATGATATCTGGCTATATTTGTGAATGCAGGAAAAAATCGTGGCCAAATAAAAATAACAATTGAACAGTAAAGGAGGGGTTAATGAGATCAGTGACAGCGATGCCGATGGCGACTGGATTCAGATAATCTTAACACTGAGCAACAAATATGGGCAGAAGTAGCCATTCCTTTAAAGAGAGTAAAAGAACATGATTTCTGGTGCTTTGAAGAAAATTATTTGGATATCATAACTTCCAAAGAAAGTTTTGGAAAAGAATGATACAAAGCCAAGTATTTTATAAAAATTACTCTGTTTTGGATTGTACCCCAAAAGTTAAACGTGAAGAATTTAATATCAAGCAATCATGATGTCGTTGTAAATTTTGTTGAAATTTTTATTTTATTTCTCCTTTAAGAATGAGTTCTAGAATGTATGATGGATATTGTGAAATAGAAAATATTCAAAGGGAAATGTGCAGGTATGAGTAATGAGGGGTAAAGAAAAAATGTGATGGTAATTAAAAAGGGGGAACAAAGCTTATGAACTCAGGGAGTGGAGGGTGATGGGGTGGTTACGGAAATAAGGAAAAAGTAGAATTAAATCGTGTCATATACTGGTATAAATTCCCAATATTGAGTGTGATCATAATGTGTATATACAATGTATCAATAAAGATTTTTTAAAAGAATTAGCTAACTAAAAAAACAGCAACAACCACAAAAAATAAAAATAAAAAATCAAACCGGGTGTGGTGGCTCAATCCTATAATCCCAACACTTGGGAGGCAGAGGCAGGAGGATTGCTGTGAGTTCAAGGCTGGCCTGAGCCACATAGTAAATTCAGGGCCAGTCTTAAAGAATCAGCTGATAGTCGATATTATGACCTATTTTTCCATCATGATATAAACTTATTTTCCTAATTTTATTTTGATTTTCTAGCAAAAAAAATTAAACAAATCTGTTTGATTCACATAATTGCTGTTGGCTGGTCTTTAGTTTTCCATTTACCATGATCTTTTATTTGCTCAATGTTTTAAATGGATTCACTTTCAAGTGGGTATTTAATTTTCCTGATATCAACCATCCTCAGATAATGAGAGCTTTTCATAATAATTAAAAAATTTAATGCTAATTTTATTATTTTCCAGTCTCTTTCCATGGAAATGGTGTTGACAGCCTCCTCTAACCCAAGAGAGATAAAGGAATGAGCTTCCAAACCTTCTGGAAACGGGAAAGCCCGGAGCGTCACTCTTTCAAAAATAAAGCCACAGTGGAGGAGTGAGTAATGAGGGGTGAAGAAAAAATGTGATGGTAATGAAAAAAAAGGAAACAAAGCTTATGTATTGGGGGGGGTTGTAGAGTGGGTAGGAGAATGGGGAAAAAAAATAAAACCATGGTAGCTCAGAAACGATACAGAGGGGCCAGAGAGTTAGCTCAGTGGTGCCGGTGCCTGCCTCGCAAGCACAAGGTCCTGAGTTTGATTCCTGGTAACCACATATAATGCTGGGCGTGGTGACTCACACCCACCAGCCATCAATACCACGTACCACAGTGCCAGGAGTGGTGGCTCACGCCTGTCATCCCAGCACTCAGGAGGCAGAGGCAGGAGGATTGCTGAGTTTAAGGCTTGCCTGGGCTACATAGTGAGCTCAGGGCCAGCCTGAACTACAAAGTGAGACCTTGTCTCAAAAAAAAAAGAAAGAAATGATACAGAGGAAAGAGCCCAACTCTGGGGGGCAGGACTGACACCAGTCCCAATGCAGTGTGCCCTGGGAGAGGAAGATGGCAGGAGCTGGCACGAGGGGTGAACACTATGGCCTCTGTCCTTAGATACTGACAGGCTGGGCCACACTGGGCTGGCTGTCCAGGCACGACACAACCTCATCCTCTCCAGTGGTCCCATCCCCCTCCCCAAAATCAGAAGGATGAAAAATGATTGAAAGACTTGGAGTTTCAGGACACCCTTGATGAGACCTTCACAGAGAACTTAGATGCTTTTGTCACTGCCCCTCAGAAACAATGGGCCCCACTGTCCTGCAGGAGGGTTGGGGAATTCTGCATGCTGAAGTCCTTGGTGCTTTAGGCTCACCTCATTGGCCAAGATTCGGAGAAACTATAGTTAAAAGATAAGAACTCAGACTTGAGTTCAAATCATAATTCTGCCACTGTCCTTAACTGTGTGACCTCAGGTAAAGTTAGATGAGTTGTCCAAGCATCCATTTTGTTTTCTGTAAAATGGGAAAGGGTCTACTATAAGAGCCGCAGGCCACATGGGGCATAGTTTAGGTCAGATTTCTCACAAGCACCTCCCAAGAAGAGGGTTTTTTGCACAGTATTTAGGTCATGCTCCTACTAAGGGAGACGGCAAGGCCAGCAGGAAGTAGAGAAGCCATACAAAAGACAGGTATCAGCCATGGGGCACTATCCTACAGAGCCAGTCTTCACAGTTAGCCCCAACTCGGGCGAGAGAGCTGGACTTTCTAACTCTTGCACTGGCCACTTGTTGGTTGAAGGTAGGAACTTGGGCTCTCTGCACAGCAGGTAAAGAGGCTACAGGAGCCCTTAGGAAGAGGCACAGGTGAGCCACTGGGAGTCCTGCCACGGCTAAGACACTCAAGGGTCTGAGCAAAGCAGGACAGGCTCTGACAGGCTGGGTTAAATGAGATCATTTATGCCAAACACTGGCACAGTCCCTGGTGCAGAGAAGGCATGGCATGTGATTCCTGACAGTTCATACTGTTGCTGGAACTATTAGAGACATGATTAGTCAGTTTTCTATGCATTTTATGCCAGGGAACATGCACTATCGGCTATAGCCAAGACACTGGTGGTTAGAGCCTCCATGTGGGTAAACAGTACATTCTAATGGACAGGAAAACAGAAGGGGCACTAACATTTATTGAATACCTACTCTTCAAATGTCAGGCTCTGTGCTGAGCATTCACATGAGCTGTCTCGCCTAATCCTTGTAACAGCACAATGAGGTAGGATTATGACCTTCATTTTTTATCACTAAAAACATTGGTCCAAAAAATCAAAATACATCACCCAATGTCACTAAGCTAAAAAGTAATAGAGCTAGGGCTCAAATGCTTTTGTGACCAGATTCTAAACCAATATTCTTTCCACCTAAGCTTCAGAGGCTACCCCCAAAAGATGGCACAGCAGAGCCTGTTACCTGACCGATATATTCAAAGCAGCAATGTGCCCAGCTAAAATAATACACCACCCAACTCCTCTTGTAACTGAAGTTAGTCAATAAAATTAAATCAACTGGTGGGGTTCCTTTCAACAAAATGGATTCCATCAAGAGGTGTTATTTTCACCTTTCTTCATTCTCTTGCTTTGAACACAGATGTGATGACTCATATCTTACTTTTCTCGGTGCTGAGACAAAATAACCTGACATTCAAAGTCAAGGGCTGGGGATTCAGCTCAAGTGGTACTGTGTCAACCTTGGATGTACAAGGGCCAGAGTTCAATGCCCAGTACTGGTAAAAAAGAAAAAAAAGAATACAAAGTTAAATGAGGAGAGGTTTGTTTGGCTCACAGTTTACAGAGTTTTCAGTCCATAGCTGCCTGGTTCTGAGGCAAGGTGGCATGGCAGAGAGGCATGACAGAGGAGAAACAGTTCATGGTGGGCAGAGAGCAGAAGTCAGCAAGGCACCAAGCAGCAAGCTACAAAGGACCAGCGACCTCTTTCTGTCCCTTGAATCTTTTCCAGGCTTGCCCACCTTAGGGTGGGTAGCACTCATACACTTAATCCTAGCATCACATCCTTGATCCCAGCACAGGCCAAATAACCTCCAAAAAGCCCCACCTATAACTAACTACATGAGGCTTTGGGGAGACATCTAGATATAAACCACAATAGCTGGTACTCCAAAAACTATCTTGGACCATGGAAGCTAGAGTCCTATAGCTGAATTCTCAACCTGTCTGGACATCTAAACTTATTTTCATATGTGCAAAACTCTACCTCTATTATTCAAACCACTGTTATTTCTAGCCTCTGTTTCTAGAAGCTGGGGCTAATCCTAATATATTTATAAATTCCTTACAAAGACTTTAGTCTTAAACCAAAGTCAATCATCCACTCATTCCAAGCCCTCTATCATGGAAAATGTTGACACATCTCCATGCTATAAGATTGAACCCATGAATTCCCAACACATTACAATCTAAACACCAACAGATAATGTTGGGTAAACCATGATCAGTCTGAAGTTCCAGAATTTCCAGGACAGGTATGAGTCCTTAGCTTCTGGGGAAACCAGACACATGTTAAGAAACAAAACTCTGATGAGGCAAAAGACCCTAGAGTCGCTACCACCAGAACCTGGACTTCTGTGCCTCCTCCTGTTTCACCCATAGAAATAGCATGTGGCTTCTACCCCAGGAAACAACCACATTTTCCCCTGTATCTTGCCACCCCCTATACTTCTCCCTGCACAGCAGCTTGTTTCTGTGACTGCAGTCCCAGCAAACAGTGCATGACTGGAAGCCTGACAGTGACTTCAATCTATATCCTGCCATTTGCGGGAAGACTTGATCAGAAGCTCCAGTCAATAGTGGAGCTTCGCAGTCAGGAGCACAGCGAGGGCTTACATAATCAGGGATGGTTTGTCAAAGCAAATTTCACACGCAGCTGATTCTATCACCTTGGGACTCTCTGGCAGAATAAATAATCACCACACACATTTTGTTAGCTATGCCTTGTTAGAGATGGATTTTTGGAAATGGCATCCTGAAGACTGCTTATCTGTCAATGCTCTCCTTAAGCGTAATAAGCTTTTCATACTGGCTTTTCTAAAAATTTGACTGTTGCCATGGCCAGGTGCAATCCATCATGCCATCCATACTGGCACTGTGGAAGCCAAGGGAAATGCTGTAAAGACCTGTGCTCACCTTCAGAGCCTACAGCCTTAAGCGCTGGAGGAAAACTAGGAAGATGTTTCCTTGTAAAGTGAAATCTTGATCAGAACTCTTCCAAAAAGGTTCTTGGCTTGAGCACCACTGAATCCTAGTCTAAAGTCACCACATATTTTCATTCTTTTCTTCCATGTATCTCTTGTCTCTTCTATTTACAGAACATGTTTGGTTCTGCTGGAAGCACTTGAATAAAATAAAAGCATCTTGTTGGAAAATGGCTCTACTCCTAATTACCAAACTGAGTCAGGTGGGAAGTGGTCTCTAGGCAGATCTGGCAAGTGTTCTCCTTGGCATAGTGCCCAATGTTCCCTCCCCGCATGGGAGGACAGGGACAGGTCACTGGACTCTCTACAGACAGTGCCTGATACTCAATAGTGCTGCAGTGTACGTATTAAGTAGTAATGGATTTTCATAGCCTCTGTCTGGGCTTCTAACTGTGAATGGTTTCTCTACCATGAGAAATATTTTCTAGGCCCTCTCAGACACACTTCTAATCTAAACTTGATGTATCAGAGCAACAGATTTCCAGGTGGCATCACTAATGAAAGCCTGCCTGTAATACTAGCATAAGGCAATGAAACTAACGCCTCTTTTCTGTTTCCAGTGCTGGAACCAAACCCAGCCCTTGCGTACTGGCCAAGTACTCTCACTGAGCTACGTGGCCGGCCTAGCATAATGCCTCTTCCGTACCCTAGCAAGTTCAGAGGTTGTCCTGTCAGGGATGCTGAGGAATATCTATATTATGTTACAGGTGAGATAAAAAGACATAGATAAAAGTCTCATATGATATCCACATACACAGACGCCCAGGCTTTGTGCAAATCTGGATTTAATCACAAAGGCAAGACTAATAACTGCTAACTTGCCACATAAAATAATTCCTTTATTTTCCTTACATGAGACAATTGTCTCTTCCTTATAAAATATAGTTGTTAAAAATTATTTGCACATGTACAATTTATAGCACTATGTTTGCTCTGCACTGCAAGGCTTGTGTGTCCAGCAGAGTGTGTTCCTAACCAATCTGCATCTGTCAGGTCAGAATACAGCTCATTTCTACTCATTTCCAAATGAGAACCTGAGTTCAGCCAGGCTCTTCAGCGCAGTTTCATTAGGTTAAAAATAAGGAACACCGGCTAGAGTCCCAGTGAAAATGGCTTTGTCCTCTACAGAGGAAGCTTTGCCACTGCTGTATTGCCAACATAAGTAACTAGTAACAATATGGTTCAACTTTCTAGATCTGTTTCCTTAGGGGAAAAAATGAGGAGTCAACTAAGCCATTTTATATGTTCTTAGCCATGATATTCTAAGCTTCTAAATTCTGGAAGAAGAAAAGTGGAGACGTATTTAGTTAGAAGGGTTAGGAAGAGTCACCTGGTTGAAACTAAAGCAGATGAAGATCCTTTATTCAAATTTTGAACAATGCCCTGCAAGTGAATGCAAGAGTACCCTAGAAGAACACTGGATGAATTCATTGTGCCAAAGTTCTCCTTGAATTTGGCAATGCAGATTTTTGTGAAGGATCTACTTCTCAGCATCTACCAAGGAAGCGTCTTCACTACCCATTTGGCTCCTAAATCATCAGGGGAGAGGTTCCTGTTTCAGAGGAAAGCGCCTTGGGCTGAGAACCTGGAGAACCTTCAAGTTCTCACCAAAGTGAAGTGCACTAGTCAACTGCTACAGGATGAACTTGAGCGGTGCGCAGTCCTCAGAGAGTGAAGACCTACTGAAACAGCCCTTGGCTCACACTCTTTCTCCTTCAAACAAAAACAAAAACATTAAGTTTATGGATGTGTTTGTCGGTTCAGAGGAGGCCCTGCAAAGAACGCTTCTCACACATAAACAATAGCCAGAGACAGATGGGGCCTCAGAAACCCCTAACAAATGAGTGCCCCTTGCACTGCAGTGCATCTGCTCAGCCCACAGCCAGCTGTCCGGCCTGTGCCCTCTCTTGAGGAACAGGCAGAGCTGAGTCCTCCCCAAAGCTCAGGCCTCATGCAGGGCACAGAAATCAGAGCGCTCCATCTGTGGGTTTCTCCTCTAGGACAGTGTCTCTCTCCTTCTCCCGGTGATGACACTGCACACCTTATATCTTGAGTGGGAACCTCTTGAATGGGATGTAGGATGGACAACTCCACGATTCTGTCCTGCTTCCCATGCTTCTGTGATTCCAAAAGCAGTGACAAAGCCACCTCGTTGGTCAAGTCCGGAGCACTTCACACAGTGCTTCAAGGAGTGGCCTGGGAACTCTGTTTCTAACCCTACTTTGCATCTAGCATTGAATACAATCTACATTTAAAATCTTAAAACCTGGATCTGTTGGGCCGGAGATCCAGTGTCTGCCTGACAAGCATAAAATCCCCAGTTCGATACCCAGTAACCACACACCACAATGCTGGGTGTGGTGGCTCACGCCGGTAACCCAGCACTTGGAAGAGAGAGGCAGGAAGATTGCCGAGTTCGAGGCTTGCCTGGGCTACATTTAGTGAGTTCAGGGCCGGCCTGAACTATAAATGAAGACCTTGTCTCAAAATTAATAATTAATTTTAAAAATGTTTTAAACCTGGATCTATTTGTTCTCCATGTGCCACTTACTACTCTCATATTTGAATATCTTACACAGTTTTTATTTCCTAAACCACACTAACCTCAATAAAAATCAAGATCTGGGGCCAATGAACAAGGTCCCTGGACCCAGGCCCTACCCAATTTAAAACAAAAATAGGTTACTAACCTTTCCTCTCAGTCACATACTCTCCCCACTTTGTGTCACATGAAAACCTTAGTAGGCCCTAGACCCTACCTGCATCATATCAACCACATTTAAGCACACTCAGTTTTTATTAGATACATAAGAAGATAAAGTACTAGTCATAGATATTGTATATGTGCTGCTGAAGCGAGCACAATAGATATTGTTATATATAGTTATATTTTTCCATATTGTTTTTCTACAATTTTTGAAGAATATCTAATTTCACAAATTTTTATGACTCAAACTTTTTGTATTTACATATAACTATTTACATACTACCATAACTTTACATAATCCATTATCCACGGATGTTATGTTTTAAAACATTTAAGGACTCACCTTTTAATTGTGACTTTGAAATTTCAGTACGTATTTATAACTAATAAATAGTTTTATAGTTTGGGGAAAGGTTTTGAGGCCCTAGTGAACTAATGAACTAGTGAATAAACTACCCTGTGTTTCTGGCACACTCGCACCATGTCAGCCAGAGCCCACTGTCCTCCTAGGGGATTTCAAGGAGCATCTTTTCCGTATCCTGGCAACCAGGCAGATACTGCTGCTGAGTTCTAAATTCTATTACCTAAAATGAAAGTACTTTTAAAATGCTTCCCCATTTAAGAATTAAGGCTCCTTTCCATGGAGAGTTTATGTCACATTTTCCAAATCTTCAGCTTCCACGTGTGCCATTTTCTACCCTGACACAGAACGTTTGTCCCAAGAAAGGCACCCACATAAGGCAATATTAGTACCTAAACCACAGAGTTCTTCTGAAGATTAAAGCACAACATGTGCAAAGTGCTTTATATATTGCCTGGCACAAGAAAATGTTAGAATGGATAGCTCTTTTTCTATCTACTAGGCTCAGGATGTGTCTTAATGGTAGAGTGCTTGCCCAGCATATACAGGGCCTTGAGTTCAATTCCAGAACCTCCAATAAACATACAAAAAGAAAATCTGTTATCTACCACTGTAGTAACAAACTATCCCAAATCTAATGGACTAAAAATTTATGGCTGAATAATATTCCATTGTGTGGACAGACCATACCATGTTTCGTTTATCCATTCATCTGCCTTGTTTTTGCCTTTCATCTGCTACAGACAGTGCTGCGCTGAACACTGGGATACAGTTTCAGTGAATGAATACTGAAAACATTATGCTGTGTCAACGAAAAGCCTTTCTCCTTAGAAACAGAAAGCATCAGTGGGCATCAGGGGTTGGAGGGAGTGAGGAGTGCCCACTTGTGGCAAGTTAACTTTTCATTGCTGTGACAAATTACCTAACGTAAACAACTTAGAAGAGGAAAGCGTTATTTTGGCCGTTTTAGGGGTTTCATTCCATGATCAGCCGACTCCATTGCTTTTACACCTGGGGTGAGACAGAAACATCACAGTGGAAGGGCACAGGGCAAAACAGCCCACCTCATGGCTGCCAGGGAACATGGTGGGTGAGAGTCAGAGTGGTAGGACCCAGGGACAAGATATGGTCCCCAAGGTCACACTTCCATAACTCTCCTCGATTTGTTCCCCCATCCCAAACCTCCATCATCTCCCAGTGGAGCCATCGAACTATGAATCCAAGAGAGGAGAGGAATAAGGTGGAGGGGAGGATGTAAGGTAGGGTTATGGTGGGATGAATATGATGAAAATGTTGAATATACATAAAAATACCACACTGGAACAAAATGTTTTATAAATTAATAGGCACTAATAAAATGTATTTTAAAAAGAATTATAGCTCTATAATTATGGTTCCATCAATGGATGAATCCACTGATGACACTGGAGCCCTAATAACCCAATAGTTTACCCACAGGAGCATTTGAGGATGTTTTAGAACTAAACAATAACTCTGCCTACTGGGAATAGAGCTTGGTTCTAGGTGATGAAAATGTTTTCAGACTAGAAAAAGGTGGTAATCACAGTGCTGTGAAGGATACCGAATTAAAACAGTTAATTTTATATTTTGTGGATTTTACTTCAATTTTAAAAAATCACAAGAAAAGCAATTCGTTATTTCCCAGGACTCAGGACAGCTGGGCAGCGTTTATAAGAGGGGTTGATTGGAAGGACAAAGGACCCCGCTTCGGCCGGTCTTTTACCTTGAGGAGGTCAGCGCAGGGCTCGGCACATCCGGGACACAGCACTCTCCTCGCTCTGCTTCCGTTCCACTCGCTGATGTCCCGTTGCAAAGACAAGTCAGACGTGGGGCACGTGTGACTCACCGGGCCACCTTTGTGACAGTTTTCTACAGGCACCGCTCTGCTGATCGTCCCCAGACCAGATCGGCGTCTGAAATGGCCCCTTCATCCCGAGCGATGCAGAATTTGACGCTTGGGCCTTCGACCTTGTGTGCCCACGGCTCTAATTAGAGTCACACCTCAGTGCTCCTCACCTTCCAGATTCTGCAAACCCCTTGCGTTTGACAAGAAAAAATGTGTCGGCATTCTGGTGTTTGCATCGGTCTCCGGGTAGCTCACGAACAGTGCAGAAACCCCACAAATTCGTGGTTACTATATTTCTGTGCACTTTTTAAGTACTAGTCATGGGTTGCAAACAGTTAAAGCAGTATCACTAAGCTGAAAAGAGTTATATTAGTCCGATAAAAGCCTAGATTACCCAGAAGCTTCCCCTAAATTTTCTAATAATATTATTTCTTACGGCAAAAATGCATTCAGTACACTGGGTTTTGACTCTCATCACGAGTTCTGGAATGACGTCACAAAGAGCACTGTGGTCCAACTGCACATTCGTGCGCCTGGGCCTTTGATGCTGTGTGCGTTCGGAATAGGGCAATACAAACCTTAAACGTATGAACAGAATCTCCGGAATGGAATGAAACTCAGCTTCCCTCACCATTCCTCTTTTCTGCACTTCTCCCATATTTAGTTTCATTGGTTTTGACCCGTGGCCATCCTGCTCTGCACCCTGATTGCAATTTAATATGAAACAGCTGAATGAAAGGCAGTAGCGATTCAATGGAACAGTCTTCACAGCATCCAGCTCCCAGGGCTCTGGACCCGCCACTCTGACATTCCTGGGGAGTGAATCCGATCAGAAAGGGCCGGGTCAGCTCTGCCGGGAAAGGATACCCATGACACGGAGCCGTTAAAGACAGCTGGCATCCTGACCCACTGGAGCCCGCCGAGGCCGGTGCTGTTGTCACCCCCATCCTGCAGATGAAGAGTGCGCAGAACACGCCACTGCCCAAACCCCGCTCTCAGGGGTAATCCAGCCCCGCTCTGGCCGTCAGCTCCCCGGTGTGCTTGCCTTGCTTCTCCCAAGGCCCTTGCTTCTCTTCGCTGGCAGCCTGCACACAGTCACGGACAGCGGCCGGGCTGCAGGGCCCAGCCGCGCTCCAGAGCTCCTGCAGGCATTTCTGGGCAGCCCCTTCCCCCACCCTGTTCCACGAGCTCCTCCTCCAGCTCACACGTGCTGATCCACCATAACCATCCTGGAGTCCAAACAACACCTAGTGTCCGCTTCCAGAAATCCCACCCGCTGCAAAGACCCGGAGGCTTCTCAACAGTCAACGGAAGGGCCCGGGGCTCTGGGCTGCCGCTTCCCACCCCTGAGGGCTGTGGGGCTGGGACTCGGGCATCTGGTGTGTCTGGGAGGGTGGGGCTCAGACGCGAGTAACAGGGACCCCAAATCGCCATGGCTGAAGCAGTACTGAAGCTCATTGTCTCCCCCGTAAAGGTCCAGGGCAGTCCAGGATGTGGGCACTCCACAGTCGCTGAAAGCCACAGCTCCTTCCGGCTCACCATGCTGCCAGGCCGGGGCTCAGTCCCCACGCCCGGGACAGGCACCCGAAGGAGGACGGACAAAGGGACCAGGGGCTGTTTTCAAAGGTTTCTAGAAGCGGCCACCAAGATCTCTGCTTTCCTCACAGTGGACGAAGCTGCGTCCCACGGTCCCTTCTAACTTGCCCCGCAGAAGGCTAGGAAATCGTCTTCCTTCTGCGCGACTGTTCCACGGCCAGAGTTGGGGGGATAATCATGGAAGAAGACAGGCGTGGATATGACACCCAGCAGGCTCCCACGGAGATGGTGTTCGGGCCTGACACTGGCCACTGCCCGTTAGCTAATCTGAGCGAGTAAGTCGCTTTTCTCCCAGTAAAGGAATGGAACGAAGGGGCCAGACTGACCTCCCCACCCCAGAACGCCACGGGGATACAGAGGTGTCTGTGAAGCTAACGGGGCGTCCGGGCCTCCGCGCTTGCTCCTTCGTTCCCGCACGAGGATGTACTTCCTTGGGTTCTCACGCAGTGGTTATCGACCGGATCATTAAGTTCTAGTCACAGTGGGATTAGCAGTTCATGTGATTTTACTCGTGAAACAGGCACTGAGATTTCTCGTGTGCGGTTCTCTTGTCTTTGGAGACTTCGAGGGTGTTGAGTGGCTTTAAAAGTTTGGGTTTAATTACTGAGCGTAGGAGGTGGGACGGCCCGAGTGCTCATCCATGGAGGGGGAAGAATGTGGGACTCTCGGCAGCTTAGGAGGACAGGAGTCTGAAGGGATGTGAGGAGACCCAGGACTGAGAGGACGAGCGGCTTGTTCAGTGTCCCCAGGGGCCCACAGGTATGTCAGACTTGCCGAGAGCTGGCTGTCGGGGACTTCTGCAGAGACTGCTGGAAGATCTGAGCGTCAAGCCTGGGCTGATACAGGGACAAAAGCTGCAGTGCGAACTGGCTCCTGGGACAGAAGGGTCCGCCAAAGAAGCTGTATCTTTTGTGGAAGGGTTTGGTCTTCATGCCATGACCTATAAGTTTGAGTCCAAGGCACTGATTTCAAATCACATATTTTCAGAGCACTAGGAATTCTGGGCTTGAAAATTATCACTGAATTAGACCAGGAAAAAGTCCCTCAAACAGGTCAAGCGACTCTCCCCGAATCACACAGCTCCTAAGTGTTGGGGCCAGATTCAAACCCACAGCTGCCCCGCTGTGAAGCCTGCACCCCCCACGAGCCCTGTTCTGTCCTCAGAGAGTGCCCCTGGGAAGGGAGGCCAGCTCCCGCAGCGAGATGGACTCCACAGCGCCTCCTGTGGCCTCACCTTTCACTGCAATTTCTAGTGCTATTTCTTGCCCCTCCTCCCACGCAGGCTGACAGCCAGAGGATCCCTCTGGGCAAGTCGTAGGTGGGCAGCCCGGGCACCTTCTTTCAAAGGTAAAGTCAGCTCAGAGCAGATGCCAGGGACTGATCCGCTGCAGGAGCCCTGCAGCAGTGGAGCCAAGAGCAAGGCCTCCGGAAGGCTGAGGCCTCCGGACAGGACCCTGCTGCCAAGACCACACTGTGCGAGACGGCTGCACCCGCCACATCCTCCCTTCAAATAAACAGCCCCGCAGCACTGCCCAGGGCCGGCCGCAGAGCAGCGCTGCCAGCACTTCCATTAGGAAGTCCGCGGCTCTCCACCTGAAACGGAGCTTGCAGTTTATTCTGGACTGAGGCTCCACTGTGTAAACTTGAGAGCCTGTTTTAATTGACTTCTCATTGATTTTGATTTTCTCCCCTGGCCACCCCCCCCCCCCCCCCCCCCCCCCCCCCCCCACTCACGCTTCCAAAAATAACCAGAACAAAGCCCCTACTGATTTAAAATGGTCTTAATTTTTGTTTGGGCCTTTTTTTTTTTTTTTCCTTACTGTGGTATGGAAATTGGGAGAAATCAGTCCTCTAGGTTGGGCAGGAGACTGAGCACTTTATTGTTTAAGTGTGTACGTGGGTGGGGAGGCGTCACAAGGGCCCCAGGCCGGACGGGAACAGGACTCAGTCTCTTCCGGCCCTAGGCCAGGCTGAGCCCGCTCTGCCGCACAGGGGCCCGGGTCTCCCCGGCGCGCGGCTCCTTGTTCCTCCGGTTCACTCCCCGCTCCCGCCCCCAGTGTGAGGAGGAGGGAGCTGCCCGGTGCCGGCCTCCCCGGCGCACGACGTCCCCTCGCTGCAGAGCTCAGCTCGCCCGCAGATGGGGGAACAGGGGCCTCAAGGGTCCCAGCGACACATGCGTGTCCGGGGCTCCGGCCTGGGGGAGGGGAGGCTTCCTTTCCTGGGTGGTCTGTCTCCTCCCCACTAACCTCACCTCCTTCCTCTCTCACTCTGGCCCAAGACTGGGCATTTGCCCCGGGACTGCTGACTGTCAAAGAAAGGTCCTCTCAGCCTGGGCCGCACCGCACCCTCTGTGTCCGGCGCTAGGCCCTCCTTTCCCTCCGGCCCCATCAAGCACTGGACCCACCACCAAGCCCCACATTTTGAGCAATTCATCTACGATTCGGTCTCGCTTACCCTTCTCCTCCCTCCCGCCTCCCAGCCCGGAGGGAAGCATGCGCGCCCACCGGCATCCACCCTCGCTGCCGAGAGCCGTCCGCTGCTTCCCCTGACCCGTGTTCTGGTAACAAGCTTGTGTGGATCATCTCTCGTGAACAATCATTTTCACGGTGTCAGAATCTACTCTGTCCTGTTCTGAGGTCAATACTGCCTTCTCTCTGAGACTTGAGGATGTCACTTGTGTAGCCAGTCGTGCGCCCATCCCTTACCTGGCACTGTCTCCCACGTGCCCTCTGTCCTCCATGGCCCCGAGGGGTAGTCTGTGACGGAGCACCCCCAAAGGAGCAGGCCCATCATGCCGAGCACACTAGGGGCACCCAGAAGGTTAAACCTCAGAGCGGGAGCAGTAGGAAGGAAGACAGGCCCCGGGCCTGCAGCAGAGGAGTGGACCCCTGCTAAGCCCCTTTGAGCACAGCTGGGCCTCTGGATCCAGGGGTTCCGCCCTGGAGGGGGTCAACAAATGTGGACTGGAAATGTAGTTAGGTCTGTAAGGGCTGTATCTGCTCTGAACACGTACAGACTTTTCTTTTTCCCTAAACAGGATAACAAATATTCATATAACACACTGTATTAGGTATTTTGAAACCCCAATGTATATTTACAGGAGGATATGTTATCATTTAGAGCCAGATGTCCCCCAAAACTCATGTGCTCAAAGGTGGGGATTTTGGAAGATGGCTGGATTTGGGCCATTACACCTATCAGTGGGCTGGTCCAGTGGTGAATCCTTAGCTGAATGTGCTGTAAGGAAGTGGGTTCTGGTAAGAAGAGGGGTCCCCTGGAAGGTGATCTGGAAGGGTGTGTGTGTCTCCCTGGCTCCTTCCTGCCTTCCCTCCCTCCTGGCCGGCATAAATCTCCACTGAGCTAAATCTCCAGCCCCAAGGCAGGATTTCTTAGGCCACAGTCCACACTCACTGCTCCTGCCCGGTCCCAACTGTAGTTTCAACTTGGATCATGAAGGTCAAGGCTTTCCAACATAGACCTCAAACCAGCTATAATGTGAGCACACTCTGCGATCTGCATTTTACCTTCTTTATTTTATTTATTTTTTAGTCAAGAAGTCACTTCAGTGCTTATTGATCTAGAAACGGCAGAACTGTCATTTTTAGGCCAATTTCAGTCACTGTGTCTCCAGCTCAACCAGAACTGAAATGTATTTAGTATATGAAGTCATGCGGGATGTGGCAATGAGACACTTACTCTCCACTCCAATTACAGCAACCTCCTGCAAAGAGAGACTGAGAAATGCTTGGGTCTGTGCCGTGTAAGGAATGACCCCCCAAAAAATACACACACACACTCCCTCTCTCTCTCTCTCTCTCTCTCTCTCTCTCTCTCTCTCTCTCTCTCTCCCCCATCCCACAAGCAAGAAGACGTGAGATAAATAAGATGCGCTTTTCTGGAAGAACTCTATAGGGTTTCCTGGAGAGTAATCTTAGCAAAGTTACTGGGCTATGGAAAAAGTTCTCAAGCTGGAGAGCTAGAGAAAATGAGAATTTATATTCTTAATCACCACTTGGAGATTTAGGGTGTTAAATGATGACTACTTTCACAACTGTATTATGAAAGTAGCACAGAATTATCACGAAAGTGTGTGTTTGTGTCCACTCTGCTTGGAGGATTACCCGAGACAAAACCCCAGCTGAGAAGACTGCCCATCATCAGAGCCCAACTTAAAGTTTGGCTGCTGCTAAAGCACTTTGCATTATTCATATTTCTTAAATATTCATGTTTAATTTAAAGACTACCACCTCATTTCAATATGGCTTAAATCCACAGGGAACCCACCAAAAGGGAAAAAAATCAAAAAGTGACCCAAACTCAGCAGTGCTACCAAGTCTACATTTAAATAAACAGCTGTTTCACATCCTTTGCGGAATATTTGAAGCACCAAATATTTTTTCTAAAAAGCTAGTAATACTGTATTCAACAGCCAAAACAATTTTCTTGTCCAAAAGCAGCCCTAGATTACTGAGAAAAATATGCATTTTCTTCAGAAGGAAATAAGAATAAAATCCTGCTGATTAAAAACAGTTTACAATGCTTCCATCCAATCATAAGTAGGACAAAGAATGTCACGAAATCCTCCAAGAAGAATCTACTGAACTGGCTTCTGACCCATAACTCACTGTCTTTTATTAAATTTTTACATGTTTCATGTTTTTACTGGACTGTTCATAGATGTGTACATACACATCTACTCTTCTCTTCCATTTATATTATACCATACATGCAAAGCTGTATGTTATAATTCCTTTGACCCATTTTGATAGGTGAGATTCAAAAAGTTAACAAATAAGCAAAGCTATCTAAATCAATGAATAAATCAAGAATATACTCAGTTCTCCAAGGCATTATTCCAGTCTAACTATGGCAGTCACAGAGTCCTTGGCTTTAGTATCTTGTACTCAAGGGCCAGGACCCTTCTTCCCTACAGTCCCCACGAAGCTGGTCTGGGTCAGGCTGAATCAGTCATGGCACCCACATGCCCTGTGCCAGCAATTGGCTGGCCAGTCAGACACACACCTGTGCCCCCTGGGAGGCATGAGAAAACATTTTCCTCCCAGGTGAAAAAGAACAGAAGTCTCCATTTTGCCCCTTCCTTAATTTTCTGTTTTGGTCCTATTCTTTGAGGATATGATGCCTGGAAAGGGAGCAGCCACCTTTTATGACAAGACTGAGGACAAAAAGTCCTTGCCAGGGCCATGAAAATAAAAAATATTAGAGAAGGATCTGAAAGATGGAAAGAGTCTGTTAAGTGAGCAGCTCAACTAACCATGAAATCATCTATGTCCTGAACCCTTAATACGAAAATAGTAACTGCCCTGACTCTGGAGCCTCTTTAATCAGGGTTTCTGTTACTTGTGACTGCAAGAATCCTGAGTCCTATCACTCTCATTAAAAATAGGAGTAATTATGTTCTTTTCTTGGAAGAAGGGCAGTATGGTGTAACTGAGGCAACAGAAACCTTGAGCCTGACCCTATGAAGAATTCTGGCCAAGTGACCCTGAGTAAGTTCCTTAATTTTCAGAGCTTCTGTATCCTTCATTGTGAAATGTAGGTATTAGTGAAGATGTCCCAAGAATTGAGATGTGTTGTGTACATGTGCCAGCTCTCTATGAGGAGTGCGAACATTATGTACTGCAAATATATACTGATAAGAAATTAATAAAAATTTAGAAGATGATAAAGACGTCCTGAGTTTGCTATTTTTAAAAAATGCAATGACATACATGTCACTTACACATGCAGTAGGTGGTCGACACATGCTAACTCCTTGCTTGGTTTCCACCCAGGTGATCCTGGGACGGAGCAGGAGTTTCAGTGAATTCTTCCGTGAAGGAAGTACACTTAAGAAGTCAGAATGCTTCACTGCCCTTATTTGGAGACAACAGAAACGACAGAGACGGCTGCCTGTGTGGGAGGCTGGAGCTCAAAGGACAGCTTTGATCAGCCAGCTGCCTGTGTCGCCGGGACACAAACACACCCACTCGCTGCAGAGCTGCTACTGCCTCTTGTCGACCCCACTGCGTGTGTGACCCAGGCTCTTGCGCAGCCATGTGATCGAGGCCATATTCGAGACTCATCTACCCTGTCTCCTGGGCTGCTCCAGGGCAGGAGGTCATGACTGCCAACCACTTACAGCTGGGAGCCTTTAAAATGTGGACTCAGCTGCCTCCGTGGGCAGCAATTCCCAAGTGAGTACTGTGCCCTGGCAGCCTCAGGGCAGTGTGGGCCTGGGGACGAGAAGCAGGCAGTCTGCACTGTGTCCCACGGTTGGTCTGCTGGCCACACTGATGGGCTTCCTGGATCCCCCCCCAGAACTCCCACGCACCCTCCCATGCACACATATGCTTCCCCTCCCTGGGGATCCGGCACAGTGAAGTCACCTCAAGTGACCTCCAGACTCATCTACAGCCACACGCTGTCTTCTCCTCCTTCCGGAGGCCTGAGCGCAACACTGGCCAATGTACCGACTCCTACTACAATCTCAATACAGAACAGTGACTAAGGACTCTGCCCTTAACCCCAGAAATTATAACTTAAGTAACTCCTGGGCTGATTTATCTCACCTAGATAATGAGAATAATAATAGAATGGTTCTGATAACGTGTGTAATGGCACCATGCCTGGCATGTAGTAGTCACTCAATAAAATGGACTCTACAAGTCCTACTGCATGTTAGGAAGAAACATCTCTTCCTGCCAGAGGATAGCTCTAATGCATGAAATACCTGCGTAATGGAAACTATCACATCCTGAAAAAAGACACTGAATAAGACATAAGAAAATAGAAAGATAGCCCCTATTCCTAGAGAGGCAAAAATCAATATTGTCAAAATGGCCAAATTACCAAAAGTGATACAGAGATTTAATGCAATTCCAACACAATTAGAAAAAACAATCTTAAAGTTTATATGCAAGCAGAGAAGACCCAAAATGGCTAGAACAATCCTAGCAAATAGACCAAAGCAGAAGACATGAAAATCTCAGGCTACAAAACAAAGCTACAGGGATAAAAACAGAATGGAACTGGCACAAACATAGACATGTAGACAAATGGAAAAGAATACAAGACACAGAAGCCCCCACACACCTTTATCCATCTGATCTTTGACAAAGAGGCTAAAAAGCAATGACGCAGAAAGGATAGCCTCCTTAACAAACTGTGCTGGGAAAACTAGTCATCCCCATGCAAAAGAATGAATCTAGATCTCTCTTGGACTGCATGAAACCAAAAACCAAATCAAACTGGATCAAAGACCTAGATATAAAAACAGAAACACCCTGGGGCCGGAGGATTAGCTCAGTGGTTCCAGAGCCTGCCTTGCAAGCGCAAGGTCCTGAGTTCAATCCCTGGAAACCACATACAATGCTGGGCGTGGAGACTTACGCCCACCAACAATCAATACCACATACCACAGTGCCGGGTATGGTGGCTCCCACCTTTAATTCCAGCACTCAGGAGGCAGAGGCAGGAGGATTGCTGAATTCCAGGCTTGCCTGGGCTACATAGTGAGCTCAGAGCCAGCCCGAACTACAAAGCGAGACGCTGTCTCAAAAAAAAAAAAAAAACCAGAAACACCCAAATCTAGTGGAAGATAAAAGAGGCAAAATTCTCAAAGTCATGGGCATAAAGACTTTCTGAACAGAACCCCAGATACACAAGAAATAACACCAGCAATCAACAAATGCAATGATAGCAAATTAAAAAGCTTTGACAGAGCAAAGGAAAAAATTTTTCAGTTATTCCTCTGATAAAGGACTAATATCTAAAACATAAGAAATATTATACCCCAAACAAAAGACCCAATCAAAACCTGGAAAGTGAAATGAACAGACACTTATATACACAATGGAGTGTTACTCAGCCTACATAAGAATAAATCTAAGTCATTTGTAGAATAATGGATGGATCTTGAGACTATAATACTAAGTGAAATAAATAAGAGGTTAAATGCCACATGGTTTCTCTTATACAAGAAATTCAAACTAATTTAAATATCAAAATAAAGAAGACATAGTAGGAAACAGGGAAGTGAACATTTTGGAGATGGGAAGAGGGCTGAGAGTAGTCAAGATACAATATGTGTATGTTATCAATTTTCCAAAGTGACTCCCTTATACATTGCAAACATACACAAACAAAAATGTTTAAAAATATACAGAAAAAATCCTTTAGGGTTTATAGCCTAAGGGAAGAAACAGTCTCACAGACAAATCAGCCACAGGTTCACTCTGCAGGAAAAGGAGAGAAAGCTTTGAGAAGGAATCCAGAGAGCAGTGGAATAAAAGCATGATTTTCCTGGGCCGTTGGATAAGACCTCTTGCAGGGAGACCAGAGGTACCCCGTGGAGCCTCAGTGACCCTCACACACAACAGGTGGATGGTTAATGCATCCTAAGACAACACTGGCACTGACAGCAAGGCAGATTCTCAGAGGAGAGCCTGAAGAGCTCTCCTGAGGACAGTCTGCCAATAACCATAGCCTTCCCAGAATGCTCCTGGGCTCCCATACCCTTTCTGTCTCAGAATCCTGAGTTTTCTCATAAAGGATCTGGTATCACAGCATTTGGCAAGTCAGTGCTGAGCTTTGATGACCCTATTTTTCCCCATGTCTGGGAAGATAGCCTTTTAGTATTGAAGCTCAAAGTAATTTCCCCTAGATCTGCTTACTCTGTTCCATTCCACAGGCTTAATCTCCTGCTCAGCTTGCTTTTCACTGATATTGCTTTTTTAGAGACTGTCTTTGTTCTAACTCAATTTTTTGAGTCATCTAAATTCAAGGAGCTTCTTAGGAGACTTCAGTCTGTATGTACATAACTGTGTAGAAAGAAAGAAATAATCTCATCACCTGTGCTTCCCCTCTTGTTTTTGATTACAGACTTATGTGCCGCAGAACATCACTAACACATAGCATACATGGTCCATTTCCAACATTTTTAATTCACTTTCCTGCTGTCTTCTGTTTTCTCCCTTGAATTCCAATATGCTTTGAGAGTGATTTCATGCCGCTAAGTTTTTGCCCACGGGTTTGTGCAGGTAATAGTTTTACTACCCACCCTACTCACCTTTCATCCATTTGCATTAGGTTCATGCTTCTCCTTCACTCAAAAGCATTCCCAGCCTACGGTCCTGGGTGCTTCCAACACACTGTGGTTCACGTGGTTTTGCTTAATGAGGACTTGATATCCATAAGCCACTAAACTAAAGGAACAACAACAACAAAAAAGGACTAAGATTATAGCTTCACTAAGCTAAGGACTTCAGTCTCTGATTGGATCAGACAGGTAAACAGATAAATACAAACAAGTCACTTTGTCAAGTATGATAACTTGAAGTATGGGCAAAATATTGTAGAAATTAAAAGAAGTCATTAGAATAGTTCCCAATTCAATTTGGCTTCTGTCCTTATAAGAAGAGATAAGACCATGTGAAAGCATGAGAAAATAAATCTACCTGCAAGGCAAGAGACAGGCTCTCAGAAGAAACCAATCCTGGGCCAGAGATTTACCTCAGTGGTTCTGGCGCCTGCCTAGCAAACACAAGGTCCCTGGTTCGACCCCCAGTAACCATGGGTGTGATGACTCATACCCCCCAGTAATCAGTACCACATACCACAATGCCAGGCGTGGTGGCTCACACCTGTAAATCCCGGCATTTGGGAAGCACAGGCAGTAGGACTGCTGTGAGTTCAAGGCTTGCCTAGGCTACATGGTGAGCTCAGGGCAGCCTGAACTACAAAGTGAGACCTTGTCTCAAAAAAAGAAGAAGAAGAAGA
>PVIC010008948.1:0-46558 GCA_004025085.1 Thryonomys swinderianus | reverse complement strand
TTTTTTTTTTTTGAGACAGGGTCTCGCTTTGTAGTTCAGGCTAGCTCTGAGCTCACTATGTAGCCCAGGCAAGCCTCAAACTCAGCAATCCTCCTGTCTCTGCCTCCCCAGTGCTGGGATGACAGGTGTGAGCCACCACGCCCGGCTTGATTCTGATTTTTAACTATGATGTGGGAGAATATTATGCAGATGGGTGTGGTGGTGTGCACATGTAAGCCCAGGTTGTCAGGAGGCTGACACAGGAGGACCACACTGAAGCCTGCTTGGACAACCTAGTGACCCATGTTAAAAAAAAAAAGTGGGGAATATAGCTTAGTGGTACACATAGGGTGCTTGTATAGAATACATGAAACACTAGATTCAGTCCTCAATAAAAACCAAAAATTCTCTAGTTTTGTTAGTTTCTTTTAATATGAAATAGATGATAAATTTTATACAATTTCAGCATTAGTTAAGATTATTTGTTGAGTTTTTAAAAACAATGAGAAATATTGGTTATCATTTAATTATGAATGATTCTTACACTTCTGCTCCTAATAAACTATCTTTTATTTTCTAACATTTTATTTATATGACTTTTCTGTTTGCTTGCCCATCAGTAATATTGACTTATAGTTTCTTCTGTTTCATGTGTTTTCCTTGTTCAATTAAGTTCTGGGCTGTGCTAGCCACATAAAATAAGTTGAGCAGTTTCTATCTTCTATTGCCTGGCCCAAAATACTGGAGGGAGTTAAGGATTTTTTTGAATTTGACCATCAACTTTCTTTCTTTCTTTTTTTTTTTTTTTTGAGACAGGGTCTCGCTTTGTAGTTCAGGCTGGCCCTGAGCTCACTATGTAGCCCAGGCAAGCCTCAAACTCGGCAATCCTACTGTCTCTGCCCTCCCAGTGCTGGAATTATAGGCGTGAGCCACCATGGCCGGCATTGTGGTATGGTATGTGGCATTGATTGCTGGTGGGCGTGAGTCACCATTGTATATGGTTACCAGGAATAGAACCCAGGACCTTGCACTTATGAGGCAGGCGCCAGCACCACTGAGCTAAATCTCCGGCCCGACCATCAACTTTCTTACTGTATTGCACTTTGGGAAAGAGTGTTTAGCAGATCATTAAGTATTATTTCAATCTCTTATACAATTATTGGTCTTAATGATTTTCTTTTACTTGAGCCAATTTTTGTGATTGTTTTCCAGATAATTATCCAATTCATCTAGATTCCCAAATGTTTTTGCATTAATACATGTATTTTCTTTAGTTTTAAACATGTTTCGTTTATTGTATCTCTTTGCTTGGTCTTAATATTGTTTATGGTTATCATCCTTCCCTACTTCCTCTCTGCTTTGTGTCTTGCTATCAATTACTCTAGTTTATTGATTTTTCAAAGAATTGGCTTTTAGTGTTATTGATCTGTTTTATTGATTTTTTTGTTATTTTTTTAAGTTAGGTAAGTTTTGCTTTTATTTTATTAACATCTTCCTCTAATTTCATTGGATTTAGTTCATTTTTCTTCAACTTCTTGAATTGAAAAGTTTACTATGTTTTCATTTTTCTTTTTCCTAAAATATTTAATACCATCAATTTCCATGAATTAGGTGTATATCTAGATTTTTGATATGTGGCTTCTCTTTCCCACTCATTTCTGAGTAGGGATATTATTTTTCCTTATTAATCTAAGATTTATTTAAAGGGTATATTATATTAACAGATGCACTGGTTAAATTTTGGATTTTAAAAAATTAATTTATAACTTCATTCTAGAAGGCAACCTGCTTTACTTCTTTTTTAGGGGATTTGTTGAGATTTTTTTTGTAGCCTGATATATAACTTTTTATGAATGTTCCATATATGACTAAAAATAATAATCAGTTTTCTGTGTCTGTACCTGATGTATAGCTACTTGGTGAGGTGATTTCTGAGGTCAGGGTAACAAGGTATCTTACCATGATGGTAGATTATCACTTTATCCTTTTACATATTTCAACTTTGGCTGTATATAGTGAAGCTATGTTATTAGATAAATAAAAGCCCTTGGATTTTCCAAGATATCGTCTTTATAACTATTATATTTTATCAAGATGAAATATTCCTCTAAATATTTTTATTGCTCTGTCTTAAATTCTACTATGTTTGATATCATTACCTATCATTCTGCTTTGTTTTCATTAGAATTTGCACAGCATAGCTATTTGAATTCCTTTCTTTTTTATTTTTATTTTTATTTTTTGAGACAGGGTCCCCCTTTGTAGTTCAGCTGGCCCTGAGCTCTGTATGTAGCCCAGGCAAACCTCAAACTCAGCAATCCTCCTGCCTCTGCCTCCAAGTGCTGGGATTACAGGCGTGAGGCACCACACCTGGCATTGTGATAATGTGGTACTGATAGCTGGTGGTTGTGAGTCATCATGCCCCATATTGTTGTATGTGGTCACTGGAGATTGAACCAGGGACCTTGTGCTTGCTAGGCAGGTGCCAGAACCACTGAGCTAAATCTTTGATCCTGAATTCTTTTATTTTATCATCTTGTGTCATTTTGCTTTAGCTATGCCTAACAAGAGCATGTAATTGGATTTTAGCTTTTAAATCTAATTTAAGAGTTTTTTTTCATTCAATAGGGATTTTAAACCACTCATATTTATCGAGATTGATGATATAATTGGGATTTACTCCTGTCATTTTCTGTGCATTTTATTTAGCATCAGTTCTTATTTTTTCCAAATATTTCTCGGTTTTATTGGATTATTAAATACATTTACTTCATTTTCTTCTGTAATGGTTTGAAGTTTTTTCATCCTAGTTTTACACTTATCCCCTGTTGTAACAGATTGTGGCATCGATGCACTTAAAGAAAAGTATTGATATCTATAGGCCCTCCCTTCTCAGATCCCTCCAGTGAAGAGTGTTAACACCATACATCTTGCTTTCTCTTACTACTTTCTTGGACCTACTTGAGCATTTACCATGCTAATGTTATTTAGGACTTTAGTACAAAGACTTTATAACAGAGAGCTTGTTACAAGGTATCAATGATTTTGTTTTAATATCAACATGTATTTCAATGAGTAAGTTTACTTAATTTTTCTGGGGTTCTTTGTTTAATGTAGCTTCTTGCACCCCACATTACTCTGCTTTATTCCTTCTTTCATTTTTTATGGATTCATTCTGTCAAGCTTCTTCTTTTACTTGCTTCAAAACATTTTTATTTTCACTTCTTACTTCAAATGTAGGTATAGCAGGCACTTAATTCTAGGTTTAAAATACAGTCTCACAATTGTGAGATTATTATTATTCCATTGCCTATTGCATTCAATGTTGCCAGTAAGAATTCTGATTCCACTTGATTTCCTTGGCTTTGCAAGGTGCTACAGACTGAACTGTGCCCCTAACAAATTAACACATGAAGCCCTAATCCTTAGCGTGATGCTATTTGAAGATTGGGGCCATGGAGGTAATTAGATTTGGATGAAGTCATGAAGTCAGGACTTTCAAGATGGAATAAATGCCCTTATGAAAAAAGATACTGGAGCCCCCCCACAACCAGATGGTTTCCTCCTGCTAACCAGGAAGAGAAGCCACGCAAGACTCATACTCATGTTCTCCTTGTTCTCAGACTTCCAGTCTCCAGAACTATGAAAATCAATTTCTCTTGCTTATACCATCCAGTGTACTGTTGTCTGTCATAGTAGCCCACACTGACAAATGCACAAGGAATTGGCTGTAGCATTTAGAGACATTTTCTCTTCTGTCTTGTACAGTTTTCCACAACACACCCAAAGAGGATCTTTTAAATTTAACATGCATAGCAGTCGATGGACCTTTGTTGTATGGAGACTTTCATTTTAATCTTCTCTAGTTTCAGTGTTCCCTCTTTCTGAAATTTCTCTCAAATGGATTTTGGTATTGTTGAATTACTTCTGTATGTCTTTATTTTTTTTTCTTATCTTCCATCTATATTTCCTTCTGTGGTGTTTCTGAGTAAAGTTCTTAATTTGATCTTCCAGTTTAATAATTTTTCTTTAGTTTTTATCTGATCAGATATTTTGCCCATTTTTGAATTATTTTTAATTTTAGTGCTTAAATTTATATTTTCCCAAACTGTTTTTTTGATTATTTTGTATACGTGTCATATCTTCCTGCATCTGAATATTAACTAGACTTTCCAGAGATAACTTTCTACTCTTTTCTTTAATGAAATTGAATTTCTTATACCCCAACTGAAAAGTTTTCTCCAAAAGAAAGCCTCCTTTCTTCTCTTGAAGCAGAAGTCATTTTGTTTTCCTCTCTGGAAGCAGTGTGGTTGCCCAAGGAGCCTTCCCAGTCTGATCTTTTATAAAACTATGAGTTCTTGAAAGACAGTAACCAGCTGTGACAAAGAAGATGGCAGATGTAGTTCATGTGGGCTTTCTCCTTAAAGATGGGAAGAGGGAATATTGAGGAAGTTGAGGTTCAGACAGCATAGTACTGGGTAACAGGAGATAATATTTCCCTCTTCATTGACATCTTCTCCTTTCCTGTCACCCCTCTCTGATGGAGACATTACTGCAACTATATTGAGAGAATTCCAAGTGCAGCCCAGCCTCAACTTTCTCCAATCCTCCTCCTGTGTCATTCCACCTGTAGGGGGCACTCTGAGGTGCTTTGGTCTTTTTCCATTTTTAACCTTCCCATCCCATCTTGAGCTCCGTGACAGGCTTTGGCCACATGGTGGGCAGGACGTTTGTTCTTAGCTAATCAATGGGATGTGAGGTCAATAGTAGTTTGAAATAAGTTTTCCCTCTATGGCTTCTCTATCACCATAAGAGAAATGTGCGCTGACTATGCTGCTAGTCTGTGAAAGGTTGAGGGGTACCTGGAGAAGACTTGACCCAGACCCAAGCCAGATCCAAACTCTGCTGTGCTCAAATCAGATCCATAGAGTTTTCCCAGACAACTCACACATGCTTGAGAGAATAAATGAATGTATTGGCATGGTTTGTTATATAGCATTATTATGGCCATAGCTGACAGATACAGTATTCTTCTGGAATATAGACCAGCTCAGAGCACAGAGCACTCACCCTTAATCTAACACTCCATTAACTCCGAAGCATAGCCTAACAATAAGGATGTGAAGGAGGTCTGTTTTGGATTAGAGAAGCCAGGAGATTGCAAAGCCTGAGATTGTGACAGAAAGAAGGAAAAAAAAAAAACACCTAACCAATTTTGCTCATTTGTGCTGTTTAATGACTCTGCAAGTAGAAAGAGCCAGGATTGGAAAGGCTTCTAGTAGGAGCAAGTAGAGTAGGGCGGGGTCTAGATTTGTGCCTTGTGGCTGGATCTTCATTTTTCCCATAAGTCCTCCTACCAGGATACAGGGGCCAGTAACCCTGCTCTTGGCTTGAAATATGGTCTGACCTAAGGCTTCTGGGTATACAGACTGGGGCAGCAGGGAACTGCTGTCTTACAGTGGAAATTATACTTTCCAAATGGACAATATATAAAATGATATGCAAAGTTCTGCAAAAATACTCCAATTTGCATATTAGGCAAATCAAGGGAGAAGCTACTTTGCCTTCCTTCTTATCCAACGAAGTGGTGATTTTTAAAGCGGCTTTGGTATAATCATGTATCTTTTGCCTAAGTGAATTCCAAATGCTACTGTAAATTCCATTCATTATTTAAACAGCTTCAGGTCCCCTGAGAGCTTGAGTGCCTTACCAGAAGGAAGGAGCTATCAAATCCAGGCAGGGTAGGGAGGTGCTGGGGAGGTGGGGTCACCTAACAGAGAGAGGGGGTGTGTAGTCAGACACTTGTGAGGTAAATCTGTGGGAAGGTGGGTCAAGAGTCTGTTGAGTGATCCTGGGATCACTGGGGATAAGGCTGGAGGCTGCTTAGGATCATCTAAGATGTTTTCCTAACTTTTCTGGTCCTGAGAATCATCTGACTCACTTGTTAAAAATAGATCTCCAGCCCCTCCTCTGCAGATGCTATTTTAGAAGCTCTCAAGTGGGGTCTAAAGGTCTATATTTTTAAGAAGGAGCCCAGAGGATTCTGACAATTAGGCACATGTGGGAAATGCTCATTTATCAAACTGCTTTGGTTTACTGATGAAAAAAAACCAGGTTTCAGGAGAGGTCTTGCCCCCGACCACAAAGCCCTGATTTATATTAGACTTGAATCCAGGGCAAGATCACTGAAATCTGAACTGTGGTTTTTGGAAGGGCAGATTTGCAGCCATGCTGGAACTGACCGCATTACCTGCAGGTTGGCTGGTCTCTCACCCTGCTTTCAATAGCTCATTTTCTCTTTGTAAGAATAGCCAGCCCCACATGGGGCTCCTGGAATCAGGCAGAACCAGGTTCATATTTGGCCTTTGCTTCTGATTCATCAGACAATCTTGGGGAAGTTGTTTAACTCAGAGTCATACACTACTGTACTTAATCAAATAATGTCTCTATGCCTGGTGGTTGCTCAGTCAGTCATTACTGCTTACAAAGTGTCAGGCCCAGTTCTCAGAATGAAATTGGCCAGCATAAATTTATTTAAGAATTATTAATTTTATTTAAAATTAATTAAAATGATTAAAATGATTAATAATTTTTATTTTAAAATTAAGGTAAGGGAGAAGGAAAACATACAAAGTCATGTGTGTAGGAATGAAAGGGCAGAGGTAGAAATGAATTCAGCTTTGTCTCTAGCTCCCTCCTTTCCCGAAAGGGTATGGCCTGGATACTTGTCCCAGTCTGGCCTTGGTTTAGGTCCTTGCAAACACATAGACATCAATGGGTTCTTGGTGAATGAAACTGAATTTAAAGGCAGAACAAGACATGCATTTCAGGTGTGGCTGAGGGTGTACGAGGCGTTAGCATGGAGCAGCTGCAGAGAGAACCTCTAAGAAGCCTTGGGGAGAGAAGCCTGCCTCCAGGCATGGTGGATAGGGCCTCCACTACCAATCCCTGGGAGTTAAAGACTGATTTCAAGCCCAATAATTAGCATTAAAATGCTCAAGAGCCAGGAAGTTTCCATGCATTGTGGCCAGCAGTAAAGAAAAATCCAGACTGTACTGGCTGTTTCGATCAGAAGTGATGTAACAAGCTGGCTTTGGCCTAGTTTTCTTAAAACAGGCGGGTCCCCTGGCTCTTCCTGCATCCTTTTCTGAATTGGCAAGTGACAGTTACCGCCATCTAGTGGTGAATAAAGCACTGCACAGGCTTGGGTGAAAACGGTTGGTTCTGGGCTGAGAGGACATGTTTCTACTCCCTGAGATAAGAGCCTCTGATGGTGATAGGGCGTTTGTTCTGTTCAAAGTACTATTCTCAGATCTGTCTCTTCATTCGATCTCAACAGTTGGTACAAGGTGGTGGGTCCCTTTTAGCTCAGTGATGCTTGTGATTTTTCTCTGAAAAAAAATCTGTGGATGGGATATCTGGGCGCTTATATGGCGGGGGGCATGGAGAGGATGCATACTGCTCCTCCAGCTCTAGATCCTATTACAAGATACTTAATGAAAACTGCTGTGCTGCAACTTACTTGAATTAAAGATGGGGAAACAAAGGCCCATCAATACCAGGCTGACATCCAACAGTTGCAAACTCTAGCTGAAGCTTTGTTTTTCTAGCCCGGCTTTCTGTAATAATATGCCTCGGTATTAATAGATGGTACCTGGAGGCTGCAATATTTTAGATACATCTGTTTTTGCATAAGGGTGGAAATCATATTCTTAATGTCTTACAAGTCACTTCACCAAGGATGCAAGTGAAGACAGAAACTCCTGGATATTTGTTTGTTTTAGCATCTGTAATATCCACAATTCTCCACCCTTTCAATGAAATTTTAGGCAGAACTCAAGTTTGTAGAAGGGAGAAAGGCAATGAAAAGCAAGGAGGTGGGCATCACTGTGACCCTCAGCAGTGCCTGAAACAAGGGAGGGGAAGGGCAGGAACTGAAACATTGTGTAGGGAGCACTGCGTGCAGCGCCCTCGGACTGGGTGTTGCACCCTGCTTTGGCATGAGCCTACAGTGTGGGCTTGCAATCACTCTCTCTTTTGAGTCCTCTTGTTTCATTATTCATAAAACAATCCTGATCTCAATATCCAGGACTGATATAAAGGTCTAATGGTGAGAATAGGGGAAATGGGTATAAAACTGATTGTTGAAGTGTTATGTTTATGAATCGTTTATTTTTACTTAAGGTAAAATTTATATAAAATTGAAATGGATGACAGAAATATTCAATTTTATTTGGACAGCTATTGTTCGCTGTGAAACTATTATCCAAAACAAGTAAAATAAATAAAAGTATTTACATCACTCCATAAAGCTTCCTGGGGTTCACTTCTTTTTTGTTTCTTTTTTTTTTTTTTTTTGGAGACAGGGTCTCGCTTTGTAGTTCAGGCTGGCTCTGGGCTCACTATGCAGCCCAGGCAAGCCTCGAACTCAGCAATCCTCCTCCCTCTGCCTCCTGAGTGCTGGGGATTACAGGCGTGAGCCACCACGCCCAACACTGTGGTATGTGGTATTGATTGCTGGTCGGCGTGAGTCTCCACGCCCAGCACTGTATGTGGTCACCGGGGATTGAACTCAGGACCTTGAGCTTGCGAGGCAGGCGCCGGAACCACTGAGCTAACCCTCTGGTCCCTGGGGTTCATTTCTAATCAACCCCCTCCCAATCCCCAGGGAACAACGTTTTTGTTTCTATTACCTTAGGTTAGTGATTGTGTGTCTGTTATAGAACTTTACATGAACGGTGTTACATAGTAAGTATTCTTATGTGCTTGGCTTCTTTTGCTTACACTTTGAGATTTATCACAGTTGATTTTTCCTTTGCTGCCGAATAGCATTTAATTGTATCAACATACTATTTTTTGCTTATCTATTCTTTTGTTGCAAAACATTCGAGTTATGTCCGGTACTTAGCTATTACGATCAAGGTGACAATGAACATTCTAGTGTATATTGTAAGTGCACATATGAGCACTTTTCTGTTGAAATGGGTGTGAAATGTTGGAGCATATGATGGATTCGTATATGTTTAACATATCTGCCTAACAGATGTCTCAATAGTTGTGCCATTTTACATTCTTAGAAGCAATGTGCAAGAGTCCCATTTGGTTCTTAGAATCTACATTCTGTATTGTCAGTCTTTTTGACCATAGCTATTCTGGTGAGCATGAAATGGCATCTTATTGTGGTTAGAATTTGCATTTGATGTTGAGAACCCTTTCATGGTTTATTAACCACATGAGTATCTTCCTTAGTGAAATATCTTTCGAGTTATTTACCCATTTTTAAAAAGGCTGGGTTATTTTATTACTGATTTGTAGGGATTCTTTATATATTCTGTATAAGTCATTTGTCACATATATGTTGCAACAATTTCCTCCTGTCTATGATAGTCTTTTTTATTCTTGTAGAGTTCTCTTATCAACAGGGATATAAAGTCTTATTAATTTATTATTTTCATGTATGTTTAGTATATTTTTTATACCCTAAGAAATCTTTGTTTACTGCTAAGATTGCAAATATTTGCTCCTTTGTTTTATTCTATGTGGCTTTCACTTTTGCTCGTAAGTAGGTCTGTGATTCATCTTCATTCATTTATGTACATGGAATGGAGATGAGTACAGAGTTGAGATTCATTTTTTTAATATAGATAAGCAGGCATTTTGGCACTGTTAGAACATTTTTCTTTGGCCATTGCATGTACCTTGGAAAGTTATTTATTTTGTGATAATGAGGATTGAACCCAGGACCTTGTTAATACTAGACAAATACTTTGCTACTCAACTATATACATGGCTTTAAAAATTTTTTATTTTGGGTCTTTCTAAGTTGCCCATATTGGCTTTGAACTTGTAATACTCTGCCACTGTCTCCTACATAGCTGGGATCATAGGCATGCACCACTGTACCTGGCTAGAAGGTTATTCTTTTTAATTGAAACATTCAGAATGGTGCCTCATTTCTATGAGCACACACACTCTTCTCTTGAGTGTGTTTGTCTAGCTGTAACACACCGAGTTAGTTACTTTTTTGTTGCTGAGATAAAACACTTCACAACTAAATTTAAAGGAGAAAAGATTTATATCAGCTCACAGTTTGTAGAGGTTTCAATCTGGTTTCAAGTGAGGGTGGCATAGCAGTAGGGCATCATGGAAGAGAAATAGTCCACAGCAAGCAAGCAGAAGGCAGGAAAGCAGCAAGCAGCAGCAGCAACAAGCAGCCAACCAGTCAACCTTTCCCTTTTGCCCCATTCATGCTACCAGCCTTTTGAGTGATGCCTTTCAGAGCATTTTGGTTCAGGAATGCTTCTGTTTACAAGAAATTCAGTTTGTAAACAGAAGTGTTTGACAAAATTTTGCTTCTGTTTGCAAACTCTGCATGAGATGGCAAACAGACCATGACTATCTTCCCCATACAAGCACAAACATAATCATCTTTTCCAAATCATAAGACAAGTTCATAAGCCACAGTACCACAGAATGCTAATTCCAAACAGTGGGCTAATTTAGTACTATACACTCTTAATTTCATTATTACACACTCTAGACCCAGCCAACTTTAAAAAGTGCTACCAATTAGCATATGAGGTTAAGATTCAGTTTATCAGTGTCTTAAAAAGTTCATCTGGGAGTTTGATTAGAATTGTGTCACATCTATAGATCCTTTTTTTTTTTTTTTGAGACAGGGTCTTGCTTTGTAGTTCAGGCTGGCCCTGAGCTCACTATGGAGCCCAGGCAAGCCTCGAACTCGACAATCCTCCTGCCTCTGCCTCCTGAGTGCTGGGATTATAGCCATGAGCCACCATGCCCGGCACTGTGGTATGTGGTATTGATTGCTGGTGGGCGTGAGTCACCATGTCCAGCATTGTATGTGGTTACTGGGATCGAACTCAGGACCTTGCTCTTGTGAGGCAGGCGCCGGAACCACTGAGCTAAATCTCCAGTCCATCTGTAGATCCTTTTGGGGAGAACCAATGTGTTAATGATGCTGAATTTGGCAATCCATAAACATGGAATATTTCTGCATTTATGTGATCTTTTTTGTATCATCGCTTTGTATTTTTTAACATAGATCTCTTTTGTATGTTTCAGTTTTTGGAGGGGTATTATTAGTTGGGTTATTTTGAAATTCCATTTTCCACATGGATAGTGTTAATAAAAAGAAATATGATTACTTTTGTATATTGACCTTGTATACCAAAATCTTGCTATTTAAAGAACTTGTATAATTTTTTGATGTTTTCTATATAGGTAGTCATCATCTGCAAATAGGATCTATGTATTTTTTTCCTTTTTCCTGTTTTGATGCAACTGGCCATGATTTCTTGTACAATGTTGAAAAGTAGTGAGTATCCATGCTTTTTTAACTGATCTGATGGAGAAAGTATGCATCATTTACCATTAAGTATATTGTTTGCTGTAGATTAATTGTTACTCTTTATCTGGTTGAAGAAATTCCCTTATTCTTATTGTTTTCTTTCTCTTAGCTCCTTAGGTTTAATTTTGGTCTCCTTTTTCTGTTTCATTGTGGTGAAAGCTTAAACTACTAATTTCAAACCTTTCTTTTTACAGATGTAAGCATTTAATTATAAATCCCCCTTTAAATATTGCTTTATAAAGAAGGGAAAGAAAAAATTTGATGGTAAAAACAAAAAATGGAAACAAAGTTTTATATATAAGGAGCAGGGGCTTAAAAATTAGAATCAAGATACACCATGTACAGGTAAAAATTCTCAATGTTGAATGTGATCCAAATGTATACCTGAAATGTATCAATAAACTCAATAAAGGAGGAAAATTTAATAAACACATTGCTTTAGATGCATCCAAATATTTTGTTATCTTCCCTTTTCATTTTAATTCAATTAAATATTTTAAAGTTTTTCTTGAAACTTATTTTTGGACTCAAGTTATTTAGAAGTGTATTGTTTAATAAGCTAGTATGTGGAGATTTTCCTCTTATTTTTCTCTTATGATTACCAGTTTAATTTCTATTGCAGTTGAAGTCTGTTGCAGTTCTATTGCAGTTCTCAGTTTGAGAACTTGTTGTATGCTTTCAATCATTTTAAATTAGTTAAAATTTGTTTATCAACCAGGACTATAGTACATTTTAGTATTTAATATATGCTTGCAAGGAATATTTATTTTGCTTTTATTTGGGGAGGTTGTTCAATAAATATTAATGAGATATAATTTGTTGATAATGTTAAGTTTATCTAAGAGCAAGAGTTTCCCTTATACTTCTTGATTCAGAACCATAAAGGTTTTTCCTAGAGCTCTCTGTTTTTGATAATTCATATTATAGATTTAGACTTGGTTGTGTTCAGACCTATGGATGACAGAGCGGGGGGAGAGAGGCTAATTCATAACTAGTTCTCCTTGAATCCAGGACTCAGTCCTTTTTT
This sequence comes from Thryonomys swinderianus, assembly GCA_004025085.1. Taxonomy (NCBI): domain Eukaryota; kingdom Metazoa; phylum Chordata; class Mammalia; order Rodentia; family Thryonomyidae; genus Thryonomys; species Thryonomys swinderianus. The sequence goes on along the minus strand of PVIC010008948.1, from coordinate 34,181 downwards.
ATCTATGTACTTTATAGATTCCTAAGATTGTTCCACATATTCTGTTCAGGTTTTAAGTTGATTTTTCTTTGGGGGAATTACCCCATCTAAATGCAGTGTATGAAGATATGTATAGGATAGACTTCAGTTTAAGTTCCTTGTACTTTGATCAGGCTAGTTGAGGTATTCTACCCCAAGGCTACAATACCGAGTTGAAGAACAGGCATGTAACTTATGATATAAAAGGCTCATTTTTGAGACTTAAATAGTAACAAGTAGGAAGCAGAATTGCCTTTCACTGGGGATATTGAACTGCTATGGTGGAGTCACAGTTTGGGAAGTAATTACCCAAGAGTAAAAGGCACACTAAGGAAGGAAAAGGAGAGGGACAGAATCCTAATGAGCTTGCTTAAACACCTAGATCCAGTCATTCCTGAAGCCAGTAGGTATCTTTCACATTCTTGATTTTTCAGGAACCTGAGCACAGCAAAGAAAAACAACAATAAAATTACCATCCCTGACTTAGCTATATCAGTTGATGTTTCTTTCAATTAATATTAGAGGACTTCTAATGCATAGCAATATATTGTAAGGTATCTTTTAATCTCCTTAAGTTTCTTAGCTGGGATTCTATGTACACACTGGCTCCTTAAGCCTAGGGTAGCATCCTCTTCCTTGAGAGAGCAAATAGATAATTTTATGGTTCTCCTCACAAAAATGGCTGCCCTTAGAGAATCTCAGTATGAAAACTGAGTGCAGAAGCTGGGTCTCAGCACCAAGCCAGAGAATATGTTTGCAAGTCTGTGTCTGTTGGCAAGATGAACGTGAAAGGCAGGCTGTATGCCAAGGTTTATTTTTAATTATCAGCAGTCCATCTTACTTTTGAAATGTGCTGCAGCTTCCTGTGGTAAAAGAGAAAAGATGCTTATGCTCTTTTGCCTCATCCTATGGAGTCTACTTAGCTGGGAATTTGGAGATGATGTAGCACATTTGCTCCTGGGATTCAGTATTCAGAACCTGTAGATGTAAATGAGTTCTAGAATGTATGATAGATTTTGTAAAATAGGAATTATTCAAAAGGGATGTGGTGGGGGAATTTAATGAGGGGAAAGAATAAATATGATTTGGAAAGAAAAAGAAATAGCTTGTATGTAAGGGGTAGGGGTTGTGGGTGCTTAGGGATATGGGTAAAAATGAGAATTAACTTCTGTCATATACTGGTACAAATTCCCCAATATTGAGTGTGATTGTGAGCTTTATATAAAATGCACCAATAAAGAATTCAATAAAAAAAGAAAGAAAAAAATGGGATGGGAAAAAACAGGGCTTTTTGAAATGAAAAAGGAAGATGATCTGTTTTTCACTAATGTTTTGCAAATTCTGCTAAAGTTCCTCAGGATCCCAAGTTACGGAGTTGGTAACATTTTGGTCATAATGATGAGACTTGTGCTCAGCATGAATATCAAGAGCTATGGAATCATGAAGACAATGAGATTATAGCCTGGAATCGTCCTGAGAGGGGGGGTTCCTCGAGGAGAAGAGGACTCTACAGAATGTCACATGGAGAGTTGACAGTGTAATAGGAACTCTCCTGTGGCATAGATTCTTCTACCAGTATCCCAAAGTCTTCCCTTCATAGCTCCCACCAGACAGACCTCATGTATAAAATAACTCATTTAAGGCCAGAAGTTTCTTCTGGGCAGTCCTAGGTATAAACACGCCCATTTAGCTTGGCCATCTCCACCTGCTTGTTGCTCACGCATCTGGCAGTCTCCATGAAGTGGGAGTCATGTTTGGAATAGCTGAGTCTCACGAAGAAAAGTCTGAAGTGTGGAGAATGCAACCAAAAGTACATTACTTGGTCGTCAGTGGACAGTGGATAAGTGTCACTGGTCACTTTGGAATGGATGCTTCTGGTCAGCCCGACTTCACTGCTGTACTGCCAACAGGGGTTTGTGGAGCAGCTCTTCTGTGCCATGTTTTGTGTTGGAAAGATCTTAGGAGCCCAGTCTGTCCCTGCCCTCTAGAAGCTCACAACTCCATGAGGAGGCTGATATGGAAGCAGTTGTTACATAGGGTGATCAGGGCAGGGTCACTGCTGTAGCCCAGGCAGGACAGATCACAGAATGGAGTTGTCACTTCTGCTGGGGAAGGGCTGAGTTAGAGAAGACTTCTTCAAAGAACACAGCTCCAGAGTTGGGTCTTGAAGGGCCTGCCAAGTTCTCTGGATAAGAAAGTTACAAAGAGAAATCCAGGCAAAGGGACAGCTTTTACAGCTTTTTTCCCTTGTGACATTTGTCTTGTCCTGCCCTTTGTGATACCACCGTCTGTCTGCCTGGTCTCCCACAGCCCATTTACTGCTGTGCTGAACATTTTTGTGCCTTGGGTTACTTACCTGTAAAAGACAGTATAAACTCAATGTTCTCTTATTGGAGTTGTCTTGAGGATTGAACTGTTTAATATGTATGAATATGTACAGAGTATACGGGCAATGCCCTATGCACAGTAAACCCTCAGTAAATGTTCAAAAATATAATACTTTATACAAAATAGGTGCAAAAGCATTTTTTATTACAGAACTCCTCAACTCCAAACACCCCTCTTGCCTAAAATAAAAATTTATGCTGGGGCTGGGGATTTAGCTCAGTGGATCTAGCACCTATAAACACAAAGTCCTGAGTTCAATCCCCAGTAACCACATACCACAATGCTGGGTGTGGTGACTCACACCCACCAGCAATCAGTACCACACACCACAGTGCCAGGTGGGGTGGCTCATGCCTATAATCCCAGCACTTGGGAGGCAGAGGCAGGAGAATTGCTATGAGTTCAAGGCTTGTCTGGGCTACAGAGTGAGCACAGGGTCAGCCTGAACTACAAAGCGAGACCTTGTCTCAAAAAAAAAAATCATTCTGTCAGTGTGAAGCCTCATGATCAAAGAGCATCTGTCTTACTGTTTCTTTCATTGCTATAGTTGAATACCACGAAGTGGCTAATTACAAATAATAAGGTTTATTGGCCAGGCATCATGGTGCACAACTGTAACCCCAGCACTGTGGAAGGCTAAAGCAGAATTAAAAGATTGACCCCAGCTCGGGCAAATTAGCAACTTAGTAAGATCTCAATAAAAAAATTAAACTATCTTGGGGCTGGAGATTTAGCTCAGTGATTCCGGCGCCTGCCTTGCAAGCACAAGGTCCTGAGTTTGATCCAGTAACCACATAGAATGCTGGGCATGGTGACTCACGCCCACCAGCAATCAACACCACATACCACAGTGCCCTGCGTGGTGGCTCACGCCTGTAATCCCAGCACTCAGGAGGCAGAGACAGGAGGATTGCTGAGTTTGAGGCTTGCCTGGGCCCTATAGTGAGCTCAGGGCCAGCCTGAACTACAAAGCGAGACCCTGTCTCAAAAAAAAAATTAAACTATCTTGAGATATAGCTTAAGATAAAGGGCCTGCGTTCAACCCCCAGGAGGAAAAAAAATATTTATTCTGCTCATAAATCTGGAGACCGAGTAAGGTGGAGGAAATGCATCTGGTGAGGGGCTTCTTGCAGGAAAGCCTTCTTGAGGATAGCATTGCAGATCCCAAAGTGATGTAGGATGTCATAGCAAGACAGCAAAATTGTTTACTTGAGTCTCTCTTCCTCTTGTTATAAAGACGATAACCTGATCATGAGGACTCTAGCCTCGGGACATCATCCAGTGTCAGTTAACTCCCAAAGACTCCCACCTCCAAATCCATTAATTTGTATTGCTCAGGGTCAACTTTCAACATAAATTTTGGCGGGACCAAACTGTGGCACCCAGACTGTGGCATCATGTACCTTGTGAATTAATTAATTCTCTCATCTGTATCACACAGTGATATAGCTGAGATGAAAGGAGCACCTATTACTAAAAGTTGAGGAAACACAAAAGAGGATGACTCAGGACCAGTCCTAAGATATAGGGGCTGGCTGAACAAACACAGTGTATACTTGGATCCACTCAAATAGAGTCACTATAAGACCACCTCACTTTCTGGCTTGTAGTTGCTTCGACCTGGAGAGCATCATCACCAAGAAGGTAGGGAGAGAAGATATCTGGTTGGGCAGAAAGATCTCAGAGATTCTCAGATGGATCCTTCAGCAAATACTCCAAATAAAGACATGAAGAAAAGGAAGGCATGGGTTGTAGGACTACAAATAAGGCATTATGCCGAGTAAATGCAAGGTCTTTCCTTTCTTCTTCTCTTCTATGAATTATCTGAGGCATGGGAGGTAGATTTTCAAGTATCACAGGAGGTCATGTATGCTGCAGAGGAAAGTCCAGAAATAGTAGCATACTTACTAGGGTCCTAAAAGAATGAAGGTGACAAAGACCCCTAAGGAGGTGTTAGATTGAAGTGCCACATCAGAAAATGCTGAACTGAAGTCAAGAGGAAATGAGACCTGAACATATAGGCTCTTTACTTTAGTAACTGTGGAGGGCCCATCTAAAACTGGAATTTTTTTTTTTTTTTTTGCTTTTTGAGACAGGGTCTCGCTTTGTGGTTCAGGTTGGCTCTGAGCTCACTGTGTAGTCCAGGCAAGCCTCTAACTCAGCAATCCTCCTGCCTCTGCCTCCCGAGTGCTGGGATTACAGGCGTGAGCCACCACGCCCAGCCTAAAACTGGAATTTTGCCAGCAATAGTCACGTCAGCTTATGTTTGTCATCTTTTTGACTTAATGTTTTTTTAAAATGTTGCTTCTTGTTTATTTAATTATATTCCTGACAATTGTGTGATGAGATCTTTGGCAGGCAGACCTATCTTGTATTTTATATGGTCCCAAGAGGAGTAGGTAGAGTAAGTATGGACAGTACACTGAGCCAAAAGAGGGCACAGCAATCAGAAAAAAGTCACTGGGAGGACTCATAGGAAAAGGCATTGTCAAAGAATTTACACACAGACAGTTGTCTGAAGAAAACTGGAAGTTGCCTAATTTGAAAATAAATATATTTTTAGAGTAGTGTAGAATTCAAAGTTGGGGAAGGGAGTGAGGTGAAAGATTCTAGTGAGAGATGGTTCTTGGCTAGATCATGAAACATGGCTGTGCTTGGGCAGAAGAGATTTAATCCAAGATGAATGTGATGGTTACTTTCATATATCAGCTTAACTAGGCCCTTGGGTACCCAGATATTTGGTCAAGTGTTCTATGGGTTTGGTCAAGTGCTTTATGTGATGTGTCTGTGAAGGTGCTATCAACATCTGAATTAGCAACGGGGGTCGAGCAGATTGCCTTCTCTAATGTGGTGGTCCTTTTCAATCAGTGGACAACCTGAGTAGAACCAAAGACCTCAACCTTCCTACAAATGAGTGGGAACTCTTCCAGCCTGACCGAGTTGAGCTAGGATGTGGATTCCTGTTGTTGTTTTATTTTGTTCCCTTCTAGTTTTTTATTTGAGCTGAAGTATTTGTTCTCCTTGGATCTCAGGCTGCAATTCTCTAGCTATTCTCTGGTTTCTAAGGTCTTCAGACTTGGACTGGAATTACATATCAACTCTTCTGGATCTTCAGCTTGCCAATTGTGGATCTTGGGATTTCTCAGCTTCCACAATAATGCGAGCCAATTCCTCATTCTCTCTCTCTCTCTCTAGCCTGCCTACGCATACACAAACACACACACACCCTAAATCCATCAGTTTGATTTTTCTGTAGAACTCTGCCCAATGATATCAAACTTAACTTTTGAAGCAAAGTTATAATGAGTGGTACGCTTGGCACTTTTTGCATGATTTCATTTAATCCTTAGGGTTAAACCGTAGGGAGAGTTTTTGAATATGGCTGGTGGATCAATACTACATTGATATTTAAGTAATAAATATTTTGAGCACCTACTATGGCCTGGTGTGAAAACATTCATTTATTTAATCAATACTTACTGAGTATCAACTGAATACCTGGAATGCATCGATGAACAAAAAAATGGATCTTATCCTAGTTTTGAAGTGATAACCAGGTTTGTGGAGCATAGAGGCCCAGAGGGGCCAGTGTGGATGGGGCAGAAAGGAGGAGGCTGAGGGGCACATGGGAGATGCAGCCAGATTGTCTGTGTGGGGGCAGGAGGGGATTGTGGAGGCCTGCTGCTGGCTCTCTCACTAAGGATTCTGAGGAAGGGGAACGAGGGGGATCCGCCAGCAGCCCATCTGTGCTGTGTGCCTGCCGACCAGGCTTGTGTGCCAAGCACCTACATTTCTCAGCAAGTCTGCTGGGAAGCTATTTTCCAGGAGGGATGGGAAGAATCACATAATTTCACTTGGGTGTACTTTGTGGGGCCTGGTGCAAGGTGGACCCTGGTTTGCTCCCATTTGGTGCCCACCCTGATCTACTTACTTCAACGATAACCCAGATGAGCCCTAGTCTAGTGTGTGATGTTTGTACAGAGAGCCAGTGTACTCCTATTTATCTGCTCCTTACATGAGTGTCTCCAGCCTGCCAAATAGTACTGATATGGCTGGACGTTTCAGACTTGAAGGACATTCTAGTCAGGTAGAGTTGTTGGTGGGGATGAGAGCACCCGGATTCTCCACACATGGAAGAAATCAACAGCCACCCCTAGCTGACTCTATAGTCTTTCCCAGCCTGGAGGTCAGCTCACTCACCAGCTTGGGCTTCAGTTTGTCCCCATCAGCCCATGGTGTACGTACTCATCCTTTGAGTCACCTTTGTATCACTGTGCAGAGCCTGGGAATGAAGTCAGCATGGAGCACAGAGTTGAGCAGTTATGAGAGTTTTGAGATAGAGCCATACTTGAAGCCAGGACTTATCAATTGTGTGAGTCAGTAAATTATTATTATTATTATTATTTTTTTTTTTTTGAGACAGCGTCTCGCTTTGTAGTCCAGGCTGGCTTTGAGCTCACTATGTAGCCTAGGCAAGCCTCAAACTCAGCAATCCTCCTGCCTCTGCCTCCTGAGTGCTGGGATTACAGGTGTGAGCCACCACGCCCAGCACTGTGGTATGTGGTATTGATTGCTGGTGGGCGTGAGTCTCCACGCCCAGCATTGTATGTGGTTTCCGGGGATCGAACTCAGGACCTTGCGCTTGCAAGGCAGGCGCTGGAACCACTGAGCTAACCCTCCGGCCCAGTAAATTATTTTTTACCTTAAATCAAAATTTGAATCAGTTATTTTGTCATGTGCAATAGCAAGAAGAGGCCATTATTATGCAATAATATAGAAGTTTACCTACCTGTGATGAGCCTACCTGAGAGAGAGGGTATAATCTTAAGTACTCAAAGTTTGGTCTCCAGGATGTGAACATTAATATCTCTTAAAAACCTGAGATGCAGAATCTCAGACTGTTTCCCACATTTGTGGAATCAAAAATTTTAATTATTTTATTTTATAAAATCAGGTTATAGTTTTAAAAATTTTTAAGAAATGGATTTTATTGGAATATTTTATACATATCCCCAAATGATGAATATACACTTTAAAGGTTGAGAAGTGCTATGGTTTGGATATAATTTGACTGTCCCCATAACATTCATGTGCTGGAAGCTTGGTTCCCAGTGTAAAGGCTCCTCGGGGAGCCTTTTAGAAGTGGAGCCCCGTGGAAGGTGACTAGGAAATGGACACCACTGCTTTTGAAAGAGATTAATGCAGTTCCCTTAGGATCCTAGTTAATTTCTGCAGAAGCGGTTATTATTAAACAGAACAAGCTTGGCCCTGAATCTGTCTGGCTTCCTGTCTCACCCTGTGATTGCTCTTGCACATGTTTCAGTCTTTATGATCTCATCTGCCACGAGGCCCTCACCAGAGTCAGAGCCAACAGGGCTGCCTATTTTGGAATTTCAGCCTCCAAAACTATAAGATAAACAAACCACTTTTATTTACAAAGTACACAGACTCGTGTGTTGTATCATAGTAATAAAAATGGACTAATATAGGAAGCATTTATGTTAAGGACCAAGACAAGTCTCACTAGTTTCCTCATCCTTTCTTTGTGATTGGATACAGTTTAGCAGTTAATTGCAGCTTTGGATCAGGGGTCATATTATGACTTTAAATACTTATTAGTTCAAGAAAAATGAATATGTTTGATTTTGGATATCTCTGAGCCTCAGTTTTCTCTCCTGGAGAATGGGGGTAGTGACAATACCTGACTGTCAGGACTTTTGAAAAGATTCAGTGTACTGTATTTTACTCATGTAAATTTCTTGGCATGCTATCGCATAAAGGAAGATCTCAAAATGTGTCAGCTATGATTATTTCTACAACTCTGCAGTGGGCTTGCTTTATGTTCAACCCACCTAATAACTTTTGATAGATCAAATGGCACAACAGATGGGAAAACATTTTTAGAATGTGTAATTTGGTGAAAAAAGGAGTGATTTTTCTGAATCTTCAAGTCATTCACAAAGGTTGTTTCAGCTGTACATGGTTAGTGGCTGGTTGGCTTTGAATGAAGATAGGAACCAGGTAAAGAGGAGAGGAGAGGTTCCTGGCAGAGTACAAGGCTCCAAGCTGAAGGCCAAAAGAGCAAAAAGGCTTAAGTTTTCTGGAGAGAGACTGGGTCATAGACTTCTTCCAGGGAGTCCCGGTTGAAGACAGACTCCAGAGATCTCTAGGTGGTGGGCGATGACCTTGGGTCTCAACCACCAGGCAAAGGGGTTGAAACTAATCCCAGTGACAGCAAGCCATGTTTTCTTTTTTGCATCTCTATGAGCTGCTGGATTATCAATCTGTTTCTTTCTAAAGAAATAGCTTCATAAATTTCACAGACTTCAGACGAGTCCCTGCTGGACCTTGAAGACTTGACATAGCTCAACCCTAGTGGGAAACATAGGGTGTGCTTACCCAGGAGCCAGAAAAGGCCAAGAAGGAATCCACTGTGAGGTGACAGCCTTTTCAGAGAAATATCACCTAGCAGGAGACCTGGTAAGCAGCCCTAGCCTGCTGTGGTTGATTCTATATGCAGCTGTGAGCCGAGTCTTGACCCAACTGAGACAACGAGAGAGGTGGGAGTAGGGTAGGAAGGGATCCTGCAAGGTGCTCCAAGGCCCCAGAGTAAAACCTGCCATGTAGGATTAGAGAAGGTACATGGGTCTGTAGTGGCCCAGTCTTTTTCCCACTCTAGAGATCCATCCCAAGGGAAATTCTGAGCTTGGCTTTTGACATTTGTAAGAGTGGTGAAGCAGGAGGGGACAAAAGAGTATCAAGTGCCATTAAGGTGCCAGCCAACCTCTGAGATACCTGTGGAAGACACTCAGAGCTCTCCACTCTAGCTGCAGGTGCAGGGAGGCATTGCAAGGGACAAAGAACATGAATTAAAAGTCAGGAAAACTGGGTTTAGATCCCTTTTCTGATGGTTAGTTACTTATTTTCTAAAATCTCGGCCAACCTCTTTCCCATTTTATACTTTCCCCATCAAAAGTAGGAATAAACATCCTTCCTACAGGACTGACAGCAACATAAGTTAAAGCCCAAAATGTGGTGTGTGGATAGAGTTAAGAAGCAGGTAACAGTTGCTAATTACTCATCTCATTCACAGTCTACTGGAATAGCAGGACTAGAATGCAGGTAAACACAAGATTGGGACATGGTACACTTGAGACAGGAAAACCATTTCAATTGAGAACAGGGGGAGCCAGCATCATGATTTTTAGGAAACGGAGGATTCATCATAGTTGGAACAGTGGTAGGCACAGCCACCATGACGCATCTGCAAGGAAAGCTCATGGAGAGGGTGAGGGTAGGGACTGCCTGTGTGCAGCTTCTATTTCCTTATGCCCACAGCCATGCCTATCTCTGTGTCTACCTGTTAATATGTCTGACCGCAGTGATACTTCAAGAACCATGATTGTCCTTTCATTGCCTACCTTCAAAATTATGTGCAAGTTCTTATTTTAGACACTTCTATCCCAGGGCCATGCAATAGGGGGATTCTTGGAGCTGTCATTATAGTGCTTCCAAATTGATAATATGATTCTCACAATTCTGGTTCATTTTTACCTTAGACAGAGTAAACTTGGATAGAAGTAAGTTTGGGATGGCAAAAACCAGAAGTTCTGTTATGGACAGGTTTCATTTGAGGTGCTTGTTTAAGAAGGCCTCCAGTGATTCCTACATCCTGGCATTCATGTACTGTTTGGTTCCTTCCCCCTAAATGGGGGCTGGATGTAGCCACTCACTTCTGGCTAATACAGTTCCTCAGAAGGGATAAGATTTCAATTCTGAGACTTGGTTAAAAAGATCATGGCTTCTGCCTTGGGCACTCTTCCTTGTTCTTATTCCCTGCTCTAAAGCAAGCCAGCTGTCCCTTTGTTAGCTGCATATTGAGAGACCTAATGGCTACCAGTGAGGAACTGAGACCCTCAGTCCAAGGACCTGGCAGGAACAGAGTCCTGCCAACAATCACATGGCAAGGTTAGAAAAAAATCTTCCCTCATTCCATCTTAGGTGAGATCACAGCCCCAACAAACAACTTGACTACAGCCTCAAAAGAGAACCTGACCCAGAGGCATGCGTGTAAGTGGCATCTCAATTCCTGACTCAGAAAATGTTTATTGTTTTAAACTGTTAACTGTGGGGAGTCATGTGTTTTGCTACAGTATATATACACAGATATTCAAATGGGCATTCACCCTTGCTTGCAGTTTAAAGGAGTGGTCAAAGGTGGAAATATATGTTTAGGAATCCTTAATATTGGATGGCCTTTAAAGTCATGGAAGTGGATAAGAACAGTAAAGGAGAAACAGTAGCCAGGGGAGAGCAGAGATCTGAAGATTAGGTTTTGGAACATTGGGCAAAGGAGAGAGATTCAGTGAAACAAATGGGCATGGGGTAACTGAGAAGGAAGAGCTATATCAGATAAGGTGGAGACTAAGAGGTGCCCTTGGGTTTGATCACACAGAATCTGCTGGCCACCTGGACCAGAGTGGAAGCCCAGCTGGCCAAGAAAGTGGGGAGTGCGGAGAGGTCTGTGCACCTGACTGTGTAGGAGGGCTTGTGCTCAAAGATAAAGGACTTTCCCCTTCAACTCCAGCATAACCATGCTTCTCTGTGTGGCCCTTGGCTTTGCATGATGGGAAGCAGGAGGAGGACAGAGAAGTTAAGGCAGAGAGGAAAGTGGTATTAGGAAACAGCACAGCAGGGGCTAAGCTTGGAGGGAGGGTTAAGTGGTTAAGACTTTGTAGGCCTGAGCTAGAAATCTACCATCAGCCATTCAGTGAACAGTATGCACTGGGATTGTGCCAGGCATGGTGCTCAGACAGTGGAGTCAAACATCATCCAGAAGCCAGAGGCTATCCAGAGCCTCGGGGAGGTAGCTGTTTTGATAGCAATACAGGACCAGTGAGTGGTCCAGCAGAAGCAGCTTCCTCCTGTGAGAGCCCAGGAGGGAGTGAATGAAGACTGCTGGGAGGAGGTGGTCTTGGATCAAAACTCAGAGGCTGAGTGGCTGGCACCAAGCTAGCAAGGTTATTTCAGGTCCCCTCTGCTCCTCCCTCTGACCCTATCTCCTCTCCTTCCTTTTCCAACTCTTCCTCTCCAGTCTCCCTGTTCCCCCCTCCGTCCTTCTTCTCCAGCTTTCTTCCTGGTTCCCTCCTACGCCTCCCTCCTACCCTCCCCTTCCTGCACTCCCTCCCCTACTCTTCTCTCCCCTTTCCCTCCTTCTCCCCCTCCTCCTTTCCTGGCCTATGATGAAAGGCCTCCTTCCTGGCTAATGAATTATGCATGCCCTTCAGCGGTGTGCCTGGCATCCAATTAGGGCCTTGGCCAGGTTGATAACAGATTAAAATGTAATTCATTGGGGTTGACATTTAAGCCCCAGTGTGAATGGCACAGAAGAGAAGCAGTGCTCTCCAGTGTTTGTGTGTTTTTATCAGGGGCCCTCAGCTACCTGTGCTTGCCTTCCTAATGCCAGTGTAGCCAGCCTGCACACGGGGCTTCCCATGCACAGTGGGGCTGGGGGAGGGCTCAAGACAAGCTCTGAGCCAAAGTAGGTTTCTTTCTTTAAACTTTTATTTGGAAATAATTTGAGATTTACACAAGAGTAACAATGATAGTACAGAGCGTTCTCGTATACCCTTCACTGAGCTTTCTCTAATGTTAACATCTTATGTAACCATGGTACAATGATCAAAGCTAAGAAATTAACATTGGTACAATCCCATTAACTAAACTACTGATGTTTTCAGATTTTGCCCAGTTTCTCGCTAATGTCCTTTTCCTGTTCCAGGATTCAGGCCAGGATCTCACATTCCAAAGCCGCCTTTTGTGATCATGGTTCCCTAGGGACAGCAATTCTTCCTGTGCCCTAGGCCAGTTATACTTAAATTTCGTAGTCCAAGAATTACCACGGATTTTATTAAAGGGTACATCTTTCCCGAGATATTCTATAAGTATTGGCTAGAACCCTGACATCTATATTTTTAACAAGCACTTCAGCCAACAGAGCACTGCTGGCTCTGACTAGGGCTTCAAGAAAGATTCTTTTGTTTCTTCATTCTTTGGCAAGTCAGTTGTTCACTGGTATATTTAACTCAGGCCCTGACTTGACTTAGGACAGGCAGGTTCCCCCACCTATCACCTACTGCCAGAGCCTGGCAGGGAGGGGTAGGGCTACCATGTATATATCTCCTTATAACCACTGGACTGGGGAGTAGCTGGCCAGAGAAAATTCCCAGGAAAGCTATATTTGGAGAGAAGAAGAAATGACTGTTCAATCTTAGGTATATCCATATTATCTTTTAATTCACAGATTAACTGCAAGGAAACATTATTTTCCCCATTTTATAGATGAAAAAAAAAACTCAGACAGATGTGATACGAAATATAGGATTGTATAATTTAGCAAACAAAAATATAGGAGACAGTTAAATTCGAACTTCAGAGAATGCAGCACTGGGGACATGCTTCTATTTTAAAATATTGTTATTCATTGGAAATTCAAACTTAAGTGGGCCTGCTGTGTTCTCTCTTGCAGTTCTAATTAAGTGGTGGCCTGAGGTGCACAGCTAGTAAGTAGGCCTGGACATGGATCTGACGCTGGTGTCTGTCCCATGGGGCACCCTGCACTTGCCTGCCCAATGCCTGCCTCATCAGGAAGCAACACAGAGCAGGAGGTGGAGCCATGCATACTTATTTGTCCCCTACTGTGTCTCCCGGGCTGTGCTGCAATGTATTTAATAAATATTTGTTGAATCTGTGCATGACCTAAGGGACTCAGGACTCTCTTTGGAGCAGGGAAGGGTGCAGATGATAGTGATTAGACAGAGAGACTGGGCAGGTGATGTCTAGCTGTTTAACTAGTTAGCAGGGAGTCCAGAGGAGTTAGAGATCTAAGGCTCCAGCCCTGCCTGGACCCTCAGCTTATGCATCCTGAATAAGAGCCAATTCTTCTTATCGAGTCTGTCAGGGCCTTTGTGTTCTCAGCTGTGAAATGGGGTTGTGTCTCTTCCGGTTATGGGTTTCTGTGCTTCTATAATTTTGTTCTTCTTAACACTATCTTTTTGAATAGTAAAGAATATGGCCAAATGAGAAGGCTGGCTACTGGCTACTTGGTATTTCTTCTCGTATTGTTATTTCTTCTGTGTGTTCTTCCTCCTCTCTCCCTTCCTCCATGACAGTGTTCTGCACTCCTTTGGTGCCTGGTCTTGTGCTATTTTTCCTCGAATGTTCCCTTTTACCTCATCACATGCAATCAGAAGCCCAGAGAGACCCGGCATGGCACTGTTCCTCGCAGACAAGGGAGGACGTTGGGAGTGCATTGTGTCTTTTAAAATAGACCTGTTGTCGTCGGAATGTATTTTTAGCTGTGGGAGAGATTGGCATGCTTTCAGTGCCACCATCTGCCAAAGGCAGTTGCTAAGCAACGGACACTGACGACAGCAAGGGGATGGCTTCACGGAGGATCTGGGGACCCTGGTGGCCCAATCCCTCTCTACCATCTAGTTTCTGCATGATAACAGCCAAACCCAAGAGAATAAATGTTGTTCTCTTTCTGGGAGAGGCCAGGGAATTGATTCAAGGCCTGCGAACCGAACGCAGAGGGGGTTGCTGAGATAACAAGGGACAGTGGGCCGCCACGGTCTTCTTGATTGGTAGATTTTTTTGTTTAGAAACTTCAGATGATATTATGGTCTCAGTGAGCCCAAATAATGCACATCTCTCTCCTGTGGCCCTAGAGGACCTAGGCAGGGGCTGCTTGGAAGTAGTCAGGTTAGAGGAAGCTTCACGGTTAAAGCAGCAGTCGGGTAGCCAAGACACCTGGGCTCTGTCCCAGTTCAGCTTTTTGCTGTCTGTGTGGATTCTTCCTGCCTTTCCCTGGCCTCTGATTTTAACATCCAAAGTTAGGACATTGAACCAGATAAAATACATTTATAGGAACCTGTTAGCTTTCCATCCCTGTGACCTAATATCTGAAAAAAAAAATCAACCTAGAAGGAAGATGTATTGTAGCTCTTATTTCAGAAATTTAAGTGCATGGTCACTTGGCCTTATCTGGGCCTGTGTTAGGCTGAATATCATAGCAGACATGTATGGCAGAGCACCTCACCAATGGCATCCATGAGGCAGTGTGGCAGAAGCCAGAAGCGTCTGGGGACAAGATGTAATCCCTGAGGGCTTGGTCCCATGACCAACTTCCTGTCACCATCACTTCCCAACAATACCATCCAACTGTGAATCCATGAATCGATTAATCCACAGATGAGCAAGGGCCCTTATGATCCAATTATTTTCCAAGAAACCTACCTTGGAGCATTGCTCCTCTGAAGACCAAGCTGTCAATACCTGAGCCTTTAAGGGAAGTTTTAGATCCAAACCATAACAAGGGATAAAAGGCAGAATAATCACAGAATAGAAAAATCCATGAGCCAGATTTGAGTCTTGATCTGACTTTGCCTCTTACTCTTCATAGTGAACTTCTCAGTGCCTCAGTTTCTTTATCTGGAAGGGATATACTAATGGTCTCATTGTGCCATTAAAGCTAAACAAAGCAAACCCTGGAAGAGATGCATCTTTAATTGGTGCATAGAAAACGGTCAGGGTAATTCATCCAATAGACTCAGCATAGAGTAGGCACTCAAGCCACCTTTGGAGGCAGGGTGGATCGACTAGAGGTATCTGGTCCAGTCTTCTCACTTTCAGGACAGTGACATGGAACCCAGAGAAGGGAATAGACTTGCTTGAGGCTTGCAGAGGTAATAAACTACAGACTCCTCCACTTCTCCACGAGGAGATCATGGTCAGTATAGAGGTAGGCCTAGCCATGAGGCTCAGGTCTGCTGTCACCCACCTGTGGGCCTTTGCTCCACCCTTTCAGTCCTTTTACTTAGAACTCAGGAGATGGTAAGATCAGATCTCCCACCTCCAGGAGCGGCACTTTTTCAAACTTGGTTGTCGGACACCTTTCCCTTCCCCTGAAATCCCTATAGGTTCTTTCTCCTACCTCTGTGTTTTATTAATTGGTCCACCACTTCTTCCTCATGTCTAATGGCAGTCATTCCTGCTTTACTTTTGGTTTGATTTAATTTACCAGCTAGGCACAAGTTGGTTGTACTAATGAATGTGAAGAATAACTTGAAAATAGTAAATCTACCTTTTTCTTTCTTTCTTTTTCCTTTTGGAAGCAAGGTCTCACTTTGTAGTTCAGGCTGGTCTTGTACTCACTATGTATTCCAGGCTGGTCTTGAATTCATGGCAATCCTCCTGCCTCTGCCTCCTGAGTGCTGGGATTACAGGTTTGAGTCACCACGTATGGCAGGAAATCTACTTTCATCCTCATTCTTTGACCTATTTCAAAAAGAAGGGAGGTGTAGGAAAGATCCTAGCCCTTGACCACTTCTCCTTTACCCCTAGTTTCTGTAGAAAGTGAAGAGAAGTAGAGAAGAATGAGACAGTTCATCCAGTCTTGGGTTCCCAGCCATTTCCGGCTTTCAGGAAGGGTACAGGGCAGTGTCTGTCAGGTGAAAAGGGGCTACACAACCTTGACTCAATTCCAGGAAAACAATTGCCTTTTCCTGGCTTGTTGCACTCATCTCTCCACCACTCACATCTACACTGGTGGAGTCTTCGTTTCATGTTCTAGATCCTCTTCGTCTTTCATTTTCTTTGGGAAAAGTCCTTATGGCTGTTACAAGACCAAGGAGGGACTAAGCTGGGACAGCTTTGGGGCATAGATAGGGAGAGCCAGGGACTGGTCTGAATATGCCAGACAAAAGAAAGGCAGCATCATTGAAGACTCTATAGTCATTAGAGGGATATGATGGAAGAAGAATCTCCAGTGGGATGCCGACAAGTAGCATGGGGCAGGCTGAGAAGAGGAGCAGAATGGAGGTTCATGTGTTTAAGAAAGCTGTGAAGAAAGCAGGGCCCTGCTGTGTAGGAGGGAACCAGTGAGTGGGGCAGGAAGATGGAAGATTGGTAGGTTCTTGTGAAGTAGGTTATCCTTGGGGACTTCTTCACAAATCCCATAGACTCCCTTAGCAGGCATGAGGGAGCAGTGCCAAAGGCCTGGTGGTGCAGGGCCTTTCTTGTCAGGTTGAGCCCATGTTTCTGTATCCTGCTCTCAGGAATGAGTGTGTTGGCTTTGCCACATGTTCATCTAGTAGCAAAGGGGATTAAAGCACTACCTGTTGAGTTCAAAGCTCTCTTTCTTCAGAAGCTCTGTTCTGAAACAAAACTCCTTATTGCTCATGGGATGAAGTTCCCTTTGCCTTTCCACAGCATTTGAAGTTCTCAGGAACTTGGGTTTGGTGTAAGGTCCTATTCTCATTTCTCCTTTCTGTCTCATCATCACCATCACCAACGAAAGAAAACATTAGCTAGCTTTTATGGAGCACCTATATGTACCAAGGGCTCTTTTAAATGTTAAGCATATAGCAATATGTAATCTTTACTCCAGCTGTATGGGTATACTGAGACACAGAGGCACTAACCTGCCCAGAGTCTCTTAGCCAGTGCGTGGCAGGACAGGGGGTGCACCTGACATGGAACTTCAAGCATAGTATGCTTGCATGTGCTCTTCAGCCCTATGCAGGCAGCTCTCCCTGCTTGCATTACCTGCACCCCATCTTCTTGTCCACCCAGTGAGCAATCTAGAAGACCTCACTTGGAAGTTCTTACCCTTGGATCTTCTCTAGGTCACTTAGGGAGTAACTTTTTCTGGGCTCTCCCAGCGCACCCGGCTCATGGTACCTAGAATCCCACCACCTTGCTGATTTTCATTCATGTGCCTGTGACTTCCCACAAAGGAAGAAACCAATCTTTCCCAATTTTTGCATTTTTGAGATAAACATGTAATTAATATAAAGCATTTTCAACTTCAAGCTTTTCTTCTCTCTCCCTCTAAGATCTGGTGTGGAATATTGATGCAATAAATATTAATTGAATGGAGACATCTTTCTGCCCCCGCTTGTATCCCTTGCTGACCATCCTGTTCTCCACTCTTTGGTATATGGAGAATCTAGACATCTTGTATAGCTGCAGATCAGTGTGGCCCATTTTGGCTGGAATTCAGGGAATAATTACAGACAAGTGAGTATTATTGTAACCCACATTAATCAACATCCCTCTCCTCAAATGCTCTCACCAGGAAAGAGGGACACAGGGATGATCTATGTGTGATGCTGTCCTGGTTAAGCGCAAGTGTCTTTCTGGTGACCAGAAAGTGTGTCCTACCTTTAGGGACACCAGCATTGACCAGCTGTAACAGAGTCTTTAGAAGATACTGCCTATACAGTCTGAGACTGCAAATCTCTGGAGGGAGGCAGATCTGAATTCAAATCTTGTCTCACTTTCTCTGTGAACTTAGAGAAAAAACTTAGATGCTCTGAGTCTCAATGTTCTCATAGATAATGTGGGGAGAATAGTACTTCCTGGGAGTGTTGTTGTAATGATTAGATGAGATAGTGGGTTTAGAGCCTTAAAAAGAGTTCCTAAGTGATTAATAAATAAAAAACTTCCTTTCCTCCTATTCATTAATTAATCATGGGGTTCTTTGTTCTCTACCGGGGGTATGGTTTTGTAATCACGAGGACTTTGCAACAGCAGCTAAATGCTACATCCTAATTTTGTCTGCATTCCTGGCCTTTAGAGCAGCAGCCAGTGTAAGGAAGCCTTCCTGAGCAATTGGGCCTTGCTCTGGGAGGAAGAGTTATGCTTAACATCAGACTTACAGCTCTTCTGTGGGGTGCTGGAGTGTCTCAGAGAAAAGGAGAAGAGAATAAATCATTAGAGGACCTCTAATCATGAAGCTCGTCTCACTTTATAACACCACCCTGGGGAGCATCTGCAACAGCAAGTTGCCTGTAGAGTGAGGCCTGGGTGTGGGGTTTGGGAAACCATGGATGGTGAGAGCAGGAACTTACTGCTATAAGAAGTTTAAGGGAGAGTTTCTTGCCCAAACTCTAGCACACTCAGCAATCTATTTAGAAAGAATGTTTATCAAACTGAAGGCTCAAGTAGCTAAGTATCTATTTGCATGGATAGAGAGAATAGAAAACACTTGGATTATGTTTCAATTCATTTGACTCAGTGTAATGTGCTAGAAGTTGGGAACCTGGGGGAAGAACGAGACAATCTAGCACTCGTGTGCTCCTCAGTGTCTTCTAGAGTAATATGTGTGGAGGTATGGATCATACGTAGGTTGCTGACCCTACTTGGGGTAAAGGAGCCTGACATGAAGCCAGAAGGACAAGGGCTTCTATGGCCATTATGCTGGCTGGGTGAGTGTTTTTACTTTCAGCACCAAGAAACAGTGCAACAGAGTAAAGGGCAGTCAGATACTCCCAGGCATTATGATAGGCTAGTCACTGAATTTATCCGAGCCTCAATTTTCCATAGAATGAGAGTATTCATAAACATTTCCACTTGCAATGCTCTGACTTGCTTAGGTCTCTCACTTGGAAGGTACTCACAATAGTACTCAGATCTCTTGTCCCTAAATTATCGCATGTTGCAGGTTTATTTTCTCAGATACTTTGTGTCTCTCATTTGATTAGTTTATTAATTAAACAAGTGTTGATTGAGCCCTGTTCTGATTCCTTGTACTGAATTAAGCACATTGATCTATAAGACTGATGTGATGTTACCTTGGTCATCACAAGCCATGTCTGACACCTGCGGACATAGGCATTTGTGTGTCTCATAAGAGAATGTCCTGTTTTGCCCCAGCTCAGCATTAGTACCTCTGAGCATAGAGGCTGTCTCTTGGTTTTCTCAACTTTCCTTTAAAACAAGCTCTGTTTCTGGGCTCCGTGATCAAAGGTGTCTTGTCCCAGTTCAGACTAATGAATAAATAGGGTTAAAATGATCTTTCCCCAGGCGGAATTGTGAAGGAGCCAGGTTTCCATATTCCTTCCAATTCTTTATATATATCCTACCTCTCTGTTGTGCCACTCCCAACAGCACCACCCAGACAACATGACCTTTGTTCAAACCTTTGACACATGAACTTTGGAGCTCATTTAAGGTCCAAAGCATAACATTGGGACTGGGAAAAGAAGCTTATCTTCTCCATCATACCTCTCTTTGTCTTTCATAGGAAAGTCTTTATGATATTAGTTCTGATGGCCAGGAAGTGGTGCACAGTGAGGATATCACACTAGTCCCTCCTACCTGAAGGTAGGGGCAGCCATCCTTGGGAATTGACTTGGGAGAGTATCATGTAAGAAATTTTTCCACAGCTCACTCTACGCTTTGTTGATCATGGCCTCCCCAATGTACAGTCACTGTTAGAGAGGTGATGGTCACATTTTTCATTCTCTGCTTTTGCTTGTCACATGGTGATGTTTCTGCTTCATTCTAAATGGAACAGAAAGCATGCAAAATCTTTGGTGGCATTTGGCAGGCGAAGGATCAAAGGCATGCACAACACCCACAAGCATCGTCAAAAAGGCTCAGATCAAAGGGGAAGAATTTCATTTGAGGTTAAATTCTTCTGTTCCTTATTACAGTCCTTCTGTCATTGCATGCTGGAAGGAACAAGGATGCAGAATTTTAGCTATGTCTGGCTGCTGCATGCTGCTGACAAGACAGACAGTACCACAACAGCTGGATGTAAATGTTGGCCTCAAAATTTAAATAAAATCCATTGATATTTAAGAAGAAAAGAGAAAAGCTTTTATTGGTTGCATAAGAAAAAATTTTTTCCAAGAGCTCTTGTGTTGGCCTCAATCCTGCCTGGAACATGGGAGGTGTAAATGTTGCCACAGAAACCACTGGAGAGAAGCTGGGGGTCTGAGGTTTCGGCAGGTGCTTCTGGGCCTAGAGCACCAGGGAAATCATGACACCTTAATGAATGGGAACTCTGGAGAGGCCAAAGCTGAGTGCAGGTGCATTTTATAAGGGAATAGTTTCCTTACTAAGGATGACGAATCTGCTTCCCTAATTGTCTGGTTGTGTCTATGGAAGTGTATTTTAGCTTTAGAGTGAAGATTTTAAAACAAAACCGACTTTTAATAGTGTACTCAACAAAGGATTTGCTTGCTGGTTATATATCCTTTTTTGGGAAAGGACCCTAACCTGGACGTGGGAGGGGTGGGTTCCTCCTGGTTTGGGAAAGCTCTTCCCTCTTCTCGTCTGTTTCTCTATTTTGCAGCTAGGATCCAGGATTGTTGAGTATTTCCCAAACAGAACCTTGTGAGCCAATAGCTGGTGAAGTCTTGGCACTAAAATAAGTGTGTGTGAGCTCAGTGTAGGCCGACAGGTGAACTGGCATCTGGGCTGCAGCATTGAGGGTAAGCCTGCCTGCCTCTTGATACTCACCACAGAACGGCCCACCTTTCTTGCTTCTGGTCCCCTGGGTGATCACCAAAGTCATGTCCAGCTGTGGCAAGCAGTGTGAAGTGGGCGCTGGGTCCTCAGCTCTTTAAAGTGGCTATTGCATCACACATTTTATTTTTCCTGGAAAACAAGTTGCCCTGATCACTCACAGGCCCCTGCCTGGGCTTTATTGCAGGATGGCTCTTGGTTCCTTTTTCAGAGTGAAGAGCTCCTTGTCTGTGTGAGGCAAAGCTATTGTTCTTCAAGAGGAAAGCCTTGTCATTTCAGCATGCTTCTCCTGCCTGCCTTTTCTCTACCAACGTGAGTATTAATCTTGCTTAATTCCCTGCAGCTGGATGTGCTTTGCATGACTGGGGATAAAGTTCTTTTGTCTCCCCCTTGCTCTTCCTCTTTTCTTTTTAAGCAAACAGATTTTATTTCGAGGTTTGCATGACTGTCATACCAAGTTTTGGGTTAGAAACGACTTTCTTCAAAACTTCTCCAGGAGAGCAGTGAGTAGGAAGGAGGCCCTTTCTCATGACTGGAGATTAAGCCTGTGACAGAGGCTGCGGTTCTGCATTGTCAGAGAGGGTTCATAGTGGTGAAGGGGCCCGTGTCCAAGCCTAGAGCTGCCTTGACCACTGTGCAGTCTTGGTTCATTCCCTTACTCTCTCTGGGTCACACTTCCTTTTGTGCAAGGAAAAGTGTGGATTTGATGAACAGTTTGCTGTTAGAATATACATTGGGAACTGCTCTTTGATTATCTGTTGAAAAAAATAAAGGAAATACTATTTTAGTAGGTAAAAATATAGGCAATATCATATATTCCAGTGCTTCTCAGTTAGCCCGATGGGCCTTTTAGGTGGGATCACTGTGGGATCCTTGTCTCCGGGGCGACCAGCCACATCTCTGGCCTATACTCGTTAGTTGTGAGGACCCAGCGTTTGAGACACTGCCAGATGTTCCGCCCAGTGGTAGGGGTGATCGCCTCTGTGAAGAACTGCTGCCATAGTCAAATGAAACCAGTACAAGATGAAATTGTTGAGATGAGATGAAAGGACCGTTGCCTAGATTCATCCTCTGTGGTCACCAAGGCTCTTCTGACAAACCAGTGTTTCAGGCTATGTAGCTTAAAAATAGACAGACCCAGAGCCCTGGCATTTCTCTGCTTAAAATTCCCATGTAGATCCAGCATCCTCTTCCCAGGTTGGGTGGTAATTTGGCGGTTCTGGAGGGAATCTCAGCAACTTGCTCAGTGTTCCTCCCAGCCAGGAAGGATGTGCCGGCGGCCAGCCTGCCATAGTAACCAGTCTGCTTCAGAAAGTTCCCCCAAGAAGCCTTTCAACACACTGTTAATGAGAGAACAGTCTTGACACCTCTATGTATTCTGAAAGGGACCTGTTTGCTCTGTGTCACTGAGCAGCTTTCCCCTTCCTCTCTGGATTGGCTTGGCCATGCTGACTCTTCAGGGTGCTGGCACTGGGCTCTAGGACAGGTGCTATGCTCAGGGGTGTGGCAGTAAACAAGACAGGTATGTCAGGGTCCTCGCTGTCAGAGCCTCACAGGGGTGCTCCAAGGCTCTTATCTCAGAACTGCCACTGAAGCTCTCTCCTGGAGCTACCACTCCAGTACGGGACTCGAGCCAACTTCTGCTTCCTCATCTACAAAGTGCAGACACCAAGACATTCTTATGGGGCAGCTGAGGAGAACAGCTCAGGTGACCTGCTTAGCCCTGTACACAGTGGCCTCTTAGAAAATAGTCGTGAGAGTGCCCGTGCTTCTGTGTTGGCACCACTATGGCCCCATTTTCTTGGTCAGACAACCTTCTGGTGAAACCGCAGACTCTCCCACAGTGTCTGTGACCTGCCAGATACTCCCCTCCATTGCTCCCAAGGGCATGTGTTTTTAGGAGGACAAAATCTTTCTTTCATAGTCGATGATGATACCACACTGGCCTCTGAGCTCTCCTGGCCTATTGGAGTGGCTCTGGATTATGGAGTTACTAACTAATTCCCAGATATGTATTGAGTGTATCTTCTTTTAGATCTCTTTAAGGACCATTGGCTTTTATTTTACTTCAGTTATGTCTTTCTTCAAAATAAAAACAGTTAATTCATTTTTCTTTTTTAGTACTGGATGTCAAACCCAGAGCCTTTGAACTGACCTGTATCCCCAGCCCACTTTTATTTTTTATTTTGAGAGAGGGTCTTGCTAAAGTTGCAAAGTTACTGAGTCTGTGCTCATACTTGCTGTCTTCCTGCTTCAGCATTACAGAGTTCTGAAATTATAGGCATATGCTACCAGGCCAATCTATCTCCCTTTCCCCCTGATTATAGAAAAAGTTCATGTCATTGTAAGTAAATTTTAAATAACATAGAAAAAGTATGAACAAGGTGAAAACCATTCAAGCTCTCATCCTATAGATCTACCTCCTTTCACACATTTGCAGTCTTTCTGAGTTTCTTGAGTTACTTCCAGGCAATGTTCGTGTATGAACACAAGGAACATTCATATTTGGCTTTACTTTTCAGTGAAATGTATACTGCATAGCATGCATATAGAAAAGTATGCAAGTTCTCAGTGCATAAAGCACTTTGCACAACTTTTTACTCATGTTGCCACACTGCATATCAACATGGGGCATATTCTTAGTATCTCAGAAGAGTAACAGTCTTTATCCATCTGTTGTCATAGGCTAATTGGAATGTGTTTGAACATGATGGGGTTTGTATGGTAGATATGCTTTTGTGTTTGTTTTTTAACCTTTCATATGGGCTGGGAGATTTGTTTATTTCAAGTCATACAGTAGCAATTTTCATTTTTTTTCATTCATGTGTAGTGATACATTGATGGAGTCACCACAATTTATTTGTGCTGCTGATACATCTATTTGCTAGTTCTGGGAATTGGAGTTGGTTTCATTTTTTTCACTATTACAAATAATGTCACCATGAATGACAAATTAATTGAAATAGCCTGATGTGTCAACTGTAATAATCTGTTAATCAGAAAAAAAGCTGGGTCCATGCTGGGTCTTGGCTTTCCCACTGTATATCGACAGCTTGACAAGATGGTCTCTCTGGGTCCTTACATTAGGAACACAGGGAAGGAGGTGGATTTTTGCAAGCACCATCTGCATACAGACATATCCAATGGAAGGCAGGTTTCCGTAAGACTAGATCCATCCATTTAGGTATTGAATGACAAAAAAGGCTCACATCTCCTAGCAAAGGCAAGCAAATCTCCACCTTGGCTCCCTTCCAAGATCCTGGGCTCTTTAGAAGGTCCTAGGACCATTTCTTCCTCTCTTCTAAGAAATGCCCTAGAGATGTTTTATTGTTTTTCTTTTTACCATCAAATAATTTTCTTTTCCTTCTTTGCTTTCCCCTGCCCTCTCCCCCAGTTCTTCTTCCCCTTTGAACATTTTCTTTCTGTTTCACAATCCCTATTATAAATTTTGGACTTTGCACCTTCAGCTTCTCACACTAGAGAAATGATACAGTATTTACAATTTGTGCCCTATTTATTTTACTTATGAGTACGTCCTCAAGGTATATCCATTTAGCTATAAATGTCTCAAGTTTATCTTTCTTTATGGCTGTGTAGTACTCCATTTTATAGAAAAAATCACATCTTATTTACTCACTCACCAGTTGATGGGCTTCTGTGCTATTAACAAGATTTAGCTATTACAAACTGTGTAGTTACAAACATGGGTCCATACGTATCAAAGTGGTATGATGTTTTTAATGCTTTCATGAAAATATTCAGCAAGAAAATAGTAGGGTCAAATGGGACCTCTAATCCTAGTGAATGTAAACTCTTTTGAGAGGGCTCAATAGGCCCAGAGGTGGTTATGGGAAAAAAGAGGATAGTTTAGGGTATTGGATGAACCTGAGGCCCCCAACTAACAGGAATTTTACTTATGTGGACTCATTCTTTGGTATAAGTTCTACGTTTTCTAGAAGGATAAAAGAGGCATTAAAACCACAGAACTCCTAATGGAGTATTACTTTCAAATGTGTACCAGGATCCTGGGCAAGAAATTTTCTTAGGCACAGATTGCTTTATTTAAAAATGTGAATAAATTCTACTTCCCAGGGTTGTCAGGAAGGTTAAATGAGGCAAAGTACATCATACTTCCGTCCAAGGCATCTGGAGGATTGTAATATTGGAACCCTCTCAAAAGGAAGTGAGAAACCTCTGCTGTCCCTATAGAGAGACCCTTGTCAGGAATTACGAATGTAGTTTCTGCTCCCAGCTGTACCCACTTCTGATATCCTATCCCCTGCCTGCGACCAGTCACATGTAACCCTTCCTAGTTGTAATTCTCTTGGAATCTGTGGAAATTTACTTATTGCCTCTGAGGAGAGAATTGAAATTAAAATAGTAAGTAAAAGCTCAGGGTAAGAGGTTGGGAAACTAGGTCATTTGTTCTGAGCCTTAATTTTCTTATCTATGAAACAGGAATAACAGTGCCCATTTTACTGTTATAGAAAGATTAAATAATGAACATAAAATGCTTAGCATAGTGGAAATCATGATGATAAGCTCAATAAATAGTCCAAAATGGTTGCATAATGTTGATATGAATGCTCATGCATAATTCAAATAATTAACTTACTCCCATGGAAAGGAGCTTGACTTTAGAGCTTGACTCCCTTGACAATCACTGAGAGTGAAGAGGTAGACAGAAATGCAACAGAAATACCACATTTTTTATTGTTGATGATGCTAAGTTTGAAGCCAGAGCTCTTGCTGTGGTGGAAAAACTGAGTTTTAACTTCTGGGTTTCCTAATTCACCTCCCAGTTCTACAGGTGGGGTCATATTCCCTGGTTTTCAGTGCTAAGGCATGGAGTGGTAGCAGAGGACTTATAGAGTCACATTTTCCTTAACCTTTCACCCACAGCCTTTCAGTCAACATTTTTCATACCTACTCAATACTTTATAGGCCTACCAGATCCATATTCTTTGTTAGTTACACCTGGGGTATAGGAGTCAGATATTCATGAGGTGGCTTGTGCATTTTCTGCCTGCCTGCATGTTACTACTCCACCTCCAAGTCCAAGTCTAATCCCTTGTCTTAGGCTATTTTCTGTTATATAATGAAATGCCTCAGACTGTTTAATTTATAAATATTTACATTTATAATATTTATAAAAATATTTATAAAATTTATATTTATAATTTATAAATGTTTACATATTATTTATATATTTATACAAATAATTTATATAACAGTAATTTATAAAGAAAAGACGTTTGTCTCTTTCATGGCTTTGGAAGCTGGGAAGTCTAAGAGCATGGAACTGGCATCTGGTTGGCACTGATGAGGGCCTTGCTGCATCATAACATGGCAGAGGGCATCACATGGCCCAGTTGAGCAAATATGCAGGTTAAATATCTTCCTCTTTTTATAAAGCCATCAATGCCATCATGGACCCCACCTTCATGACCTCATGTAGTCATTACTTCCTAAATGCTTCACCTCAAAATAGCACTAAGGTGAATTTTGGAGTTATGTTTATAACATGTGAACTTTTGAGACAGTAGTACTAAGCATCATGTTTCCAGACACAATCTGGGGTATAGATCTTCTCTATTTGAGACCTACAAGTTTCACCTTGATCCACTCTCTCTCCACCCTTCTCTACCCCTTCTGGGTCCTTCCCTTCTGTAATCAATAATCAAGAAATGAAATGTTTGGTAGTAGCCACTTTTTTTTCTGCCTCACCATATTGTTTCTATATCTTGTTAGTGATAGCTAGAAACAGACTAATGGCAAAATATTCTGTATGGGTAAATTTTACATACAGAGAAATACAAATTTATGTTTTAGTTATTTATGACTGGATAACAAGCCATCTTAGACATAGCTCACATTTCCCAAGGTCAGAAATTTGGCTGGGCTTACTTAGGCAATTCTGCTGTCCTCAGCTAGGCTCACTACTACATCTGTGTTCAGCTTCATCTCATCTAAGAGGCTGCATGAATGACTATTAGTTGATTAATGGGGGTGAGCGGGTCTTGGAGCTGTCATCAGGGAGTAGACCAGTCAGACTAGTTCACATGTGTTAACTACATGGCCCACCAGGCAACATACACAAACACTTTTTAATCTTCTGTTTGTGTCATATTTGTTGTTTTGTTGCTCAGAGCAAACCACATGACCAAGCCCAGAACATGTGTAGAAGGGGACTCTAAAAGGATGTGGATATAGATAGTTGTGGACAAAAGTGGGCTTTACCACAGTAATCTATGGGAACGTGTTCAATTCATTGACCTTCCTCTTGGTAGGGACTTGACATAGCTTGGCAACTCTCTGAGCTTAAATGATGTGTTTTGAAGCTCAAAGAGGACAAGAGTGTGGGAAGTTCCCTCAAGGCTGTCGTGAAGACCAGATTAGAGGCTGGGAGGTTCCACTAGAGGAGGCCTGGGGCCAATGATCCAATAGCCTTGAGTAGGAGGCTAGATAATAAGTAGGGATCTTCTGAGTCACTGCTATAGTTTGGATCTGGAATATTCCCTAAAGGCCTATGTAGTAAAGGTCTTATCACAGCATGGTGCTACTAGAAAGTGTTGAAATTGTTAAGAACTGGTGCCTGCGAGAAGTCTTTAGGTTGTTGAGGTGCATATCCTGGAGGAAGATTGTGAAAAACAAGTCTGTTTACTTTTTGCTTTCATTTCCTACACACCATGGGTGATCAGGTTATTTTACCATACACTCTGGCAGGCCCCAAAATAACTGAGTCAACAATCATGGACTTACATATCCAAAATCATGAGCCAAAGTAGACCTGTTCTCTTTTTTTTTTTTTTTTTCCTTTTTTGGAGACAGGGTCTCGCTTTGTAGTTCAGACTGGCCCTGAGCTCACTATGTAGCCCAGGCAAGCTTCAAACTCATCAATCCTCCTGTCTCTGCCTCCCGAGTGCTGGGATTACAGGCGTGAGCCACCACGCCTGGCACTGTGGTATGTGGTATTGATTGCTGGTGGGCGTGAGTCTCCATGCCCAGCATTGTATGTGGTTACCGGGGATGGAACTCAGGACCTTGCGCTTGCAAGGCACGCACTGGAACCACTGAGCTAACCCTCTGGCCCTGACCTGTTCTCTTTTTAAGTTAATTATCTCAATCATTTTGGAACAGTAACAGAAAGCTGACTAACATACTTGATTAGTTTAGTTATCCTCTCTCTTTGCACCCAAACCTTTTCAAATCTCAGCTGTGTTTATTACATTATATCTTCTATTAGATGTGCCTACACAGTAACTTCCTGACCTGAATTTAAACTCCCTGAGATAATCCTTATTCCTTATATTCTTCTAGGTTCCTCCCTCCGTCTGCAGAATCTTTGAATGTTAGCTATTCAGTGGAGTTAATGGGAGGTGTCAACACTCTTTAAGATTGAATGGACAAAGAACATTGTGAAATATGGCATTCTCCTTCATCACTTGTATACTTTGCACCTTTTTCTTATTCAGTGAGTCAGGCCCTTCTGCATTCATTGCCCTAGGGAAGATAGTTCAGCATAATACACCAAAATGAGAATCAATTCTGGACTTCAGAGGTTCAAAAGCCTTAACGTTCAGTAGAATGGAGAAGATTCATGCTCGTGACATTAATAATTTATGATTTCTTAGTTATCTTGTGCTGTGAACTCTACTGTGCCTTCACAATGTCCCTTGTAGCAAACTCACTGTGATGGTAAGTAGGACATAGAAGGAATATTAAGAAGAATCTTATTTTTATTGTGGCTCGTTACCCAGCCTTTTCTCCCCTGTGTGGGTGGTTCAAGTGTGCACTGGGAGGAGGCTGAGGTCTGAAGCCAACCATATGCTCCTGCCTTATCCAATTAGGCTGTATTTTAAATCAACAAAAATATGGAATATTAATAGTTATTTACTTGTGTAGATAGTTGACATTTTTCTCTATTTTTTCTCATTTCATGACAGGGTTAAAAAGAGAATATTTCTAAAATGAAAGGACAAAAGGGGTTAGTGTTACTTTACATTACATTAAGTATGTGTATTAAATACTAAAAAATGGAGGAAGAATTTCTATTTAAACACAAGACCAGAAATGGAGCAGCAGCACAGAACAGTAGGCAGGGATGGAGCCACAGACTTGCGTCTGAAAATGGGTGGTGACTGTGGAGAATTCAAGCCCATAGGGTGTTGATGGTGCTTGGTAGGAGAGATTGTTGGGTGCGATAAGAACCAGTCTATGTGCATGGTTGGTGCTCCTGAATTTTTGGGCTGGGATTCCCACATACTTCTTACTTGCACTCTGTGCAGTACAACTATTTGCTTAGGCTGCTTTCTTCTTGCTTCGTTCTTTGTTGGTAAAAATCATTGAAGTTACTCCTGGACTGATGAATGAGCTTCCCCATCTAGCAGAGAGCTGTGCAATCCCTGCAGTGGCTCAGAGTAATCTCCGGTTTGTGGCAGGAGCTAGAATTGTGGTCAATGCACATGACTTTTGAAGAGCAGACCAAATTCAATAGTTGGCTTTTGGAACATGTCCAGAGGGGCATATGTGGAGGTCAGCAATGTACTCTGTAGAGCTTGAATATCAGAGTCTAAGCTGGAGCAAAGGTGACCTGGGTTTGACAGTGGTGAATATAGAAATGGCTCTGACTCCCAATACCCAGGGTGTATGGCCCAGCAAAATCCCCTGAAATGGGACTCTTTATTTACCTTTCAGCAAGTTACTGAAATGAAAGTTAGCTAGAGAGAAGCAAACAAAACTCAAATGTTCCCTTCATATACCTTCATGTGTTTCCATTCATGGGACCATCAGATCACAACACAGAAAACATTTGTATAACCTCAAAATGTTCTCCATGCCTCTTTATCCTTCTGCTGATGAATGTTGGTGGGTTTATTAGTATTATTGTTCATAAAGATGGTAGGAACATTCCTCTATAAGTCTCTTGTGTCATGTGCATTTACTTCTTTTGGTTATTTTCCTAGGAGTAGAATTTTTCAGCTATAGGGTAGGTGGAAGATTAATTTCACTAGAAATCGTTAAGCCATTTTAAAAGCAGTTTTTACCATTTAAACTCCTACCAGCCATGGATACTCTGGATCATTGCCAATATTTGATATAGTTAGCTTAAATTTTTTTTATTTTTGGCCTCTTTAGTGGGTGTAGTGGTACATACTGTGTTTTTAATCTTATTACTCTGATAATGAGTGCTGTTGAGCTCCTTTCTATGTGCTTATCAGTTATTGGATAGCTTCTTTTATAAGAATGCATGTCCAAGTATTTTTGTTCACTTTATATTATCTTTTTGTTTTTAAGAGCTGGAAACCATTATATATTCAAGATATGATTTCTTTGTCATATATATATATGCATCATAAAGGTTTTCTCCTATTCAGTAGCTTACCATTGTACATTTTCATCTATCTCTTGATAAGCAGAGATTTTTCTGAGACAGGTTCTCACTTTGTAGTTCAGGCTGGCCCTGAGCTCACTGTGTAGCAGTGATTCCAAATCTCCCAGGGTGGAGGGCCAGGATTTTAACCACCTTTCCTGGAAAAGTCTTCTGATTGAAAATCCTTGTACGCTTGCTACATGACTTGATTTCTCATTGACTCCCATTTAGTCAGTATCACCTGAGAAATTATACATAATGTAATCTTATATGTTAGTTATGGTTTTGTCCATTTTGTGATTTCTCATTGTACCAATATTACCTAAGAGACTGTACTTGCAATGTTACTGGTTGACTGTAATTTTGTCCTACCTTAACCTGCCTCACCTGTGGCTTTGCTCCATAAAAGCCCCCTGGTAAGTGAGGTGAGCAGGGTCACTCATTTTCTAGTTCCCCTTCTGTCTCTCTTAGGCAGGAACTTTGTTTCTCAGTAAAGTTTTTCCTACTCTTAAAAAAACTATATCTTTATTAATTTTTCTTATTTTAAAGAGCTATATTTAAACTTCTATCTATGATTATGTTTTATGTTTCTTCTTATAATTCAGTTTTCACTTCAATTTTTGTATCTGGAGGTTGTGTTACTAAGTACTTACACAGTGAGGCTTGTTACATGGTCAACTATCCATAGCTATAGATTCTACGTACTTGGATTCAAACAAACATGGATAGAAAATATTTTTTAAAGATTTTACCTGTATTGCACATGTATCTTTCTTATCATTACTCCCTCAGTAATACAGTAACACAACTGTTCCCGTAGAACTTACATTGTATAGGAGCTGTAAGTACAAAAGATGATTTAAAGTATATAGGAGGATGTACATAGTTTATATACAAATAATTTATATGTACATTACATAATTTATGTACAAATTTTTTGATTGAATTCTTTATTTACAATTTATATACATCTCACAATCACACATAACATTGGCGATTTTGTACCAATATATGACACAAGTTAATTTTCATTTTTATCCGTATCCCTACCCACCCATACCTCCCCACCCCCTATATACATGCTCTTTTATTTTCTTTCAGACTCATATTGATTCCTTCCCCTCATTACATTCCCACACCAAATTTCCTTTGGAAATTTCCCATTCTACAAAAACTGTCATACTTTCTAGAGCTCATTTGCATCTACAGGTGCTCATATCAAAGACAAGATCCAGTATTTGCCAATCTGTGATCTATTTATTTCACTTATTAGTGTGTCCTCTAGGTGTATCCATTTGCACCTAAATGAATCAATCTTGTCATTCTTTATGGCAGAATAAGACTCCATTTTATAAAAAACCCACATCTTTGGGCCGGAGGGTTAGCTCAGTGGTTCCGGCGCCTGCCTTGCAAGCGCAAGGTCCTAAGTTCGATCTCCGGTAACCACATGCAATGTTGGGCGTGGAGACTCACGCCCACCAACAATCAATGCCGCATACCACAGTGCGGGGCGTGGTGGCTCACCCTTGTAATCCCAGCACTGGGGAGGCAGAGACAGGAGGATTGCAGAGTTTGAGGCTTGCCTGGGCTACATAGTGAGCTCAGGGCCAGCCTGAACTACAGAGCGAGACCCTGTCTCAAAACAAAACAAAACAAAACAAAACAAAACAAAACAAAACAAAACAAAACAAAACAAAAAAAAAACACATCTTTATCCACTCTCCAGTTGATGGGCATCTGGGTTGTTTCCAAGATTGGGCTATCACGAACGGAGCTGCTATGAACAAGGGTGTACATCTGTCTTTCCAATGTGATTTAAAAAATTCTTTTGGGTATATTCCTAGCAGAGGGATAGCAGGGTCAAATGGGACCCCTAGTCCTAGTTTTCTGAGAAATCTCCACACAGATCTCCACAATGGTTGCACAAGTCTACAATCCCACCAACAGTGGAGAAGGGTTCCTTTCTCCCCACAGCCTCGCCAGCATTTATTGTTGTTTGATTTTGTAATAGTGGCGTTCTTTGTGGAGTGAGATGAAATCTCAGTGTTGTTTTCATTTGCATCTCTCGAATGACCAGTGATGTTGAACATTTCTTCATATGCTTCTTGGCTGCTTTGGCTTCTGCCTCTGAGAAGTGTCTGTTCATTTCAGATGCCCATTTTTGAATTGGGTCTCTAAACTTGGGGAGACTGATTTGTTTAAGTTCCTTGTTATATACAAATTTTATATGAGGTATGTGTAGATCTAAAGATTTTGTATATGTGTGAGGTGATATCCTGAAACAAAATTACCAGAGATACCAAGGGTAACTTTATATTTATTCCATCATTATATTTTCTTTTCATAAAAGTGATGGTTTCTTTTATGGTAATATTGTATATCTTGCAATCTACTGTACTGAATGGACCACAAACCTCTCAGTCACAGTAGCTAGTCTTTTTATTACACATGTGTACTGATATGAGTAGGCTTAAGCCAACTTTTTTTATTGGTTTTGTATGTTTTTTCTCATCTACTCCTTTTGTTGTTCCTTTTTTCCTCCTTTCCTACTTCCTTTTAAGCTAATCAAATATTTACTATGATTTTTTTTGGTTCCCTAGCTGAATAATGATATGAGATTTTTAAAAAATACATAACTCTCTTTAGCCTGTATCCTTTATTTTACTTCTGTGCTTATAGAAGCCACATAGTATATTTGTATGATATTTTATTTTGTCATTTTCTTGCAGCCTGGAACATAGTCTATGAATTTAGTAGTAATATTCTCGCTTTCATTCTTAACTTTAATAATTTCTTAACTTATCTTTTGTATCTTAGTGAATCCAGAACATTTTGTTTGTAATTTTGTTCCCCACTACCCCCCAAAACAAAATTTGGTTTCATTGATTCTTCATATTGATTTGTAGTCTTTATTGTTTATCTTCAATCTCATATTTATTATTTACTTCCTTTTGTTTGGCTTGGATTTAGCTATTTTTCTTTTTCTGTTTCCTTAAGGTAGGAGATTAGTTTATTGATTTGAGGTCTTAATGTGGGCATTTACAGCTATAAATGACCTTTTGAAGACTGTTTTTGTTATACTCCATAAATTATGATTTGTTGGGTTTTTGTTTATATTCACCTAAAATATCTTTTAATTCTTTTGTGATTTCTCCCTTGAGCAACTGATCATTTAACATTTCACTTACATTTCAGATACTTGTGAAATTTATGAATATCTTTTTGTTTTTGAATACCAGTTTTATTCCATTGTGATGCCAAATATTTTGTATGATTTTTTTTTTTTGTTTTGAGACAGGGTCTCGCTTTGTAGTTTGGGCTGGCCCTGAGCTCACTAGGTAGCCCAGACAAGCCTTGAACTCAGCAATCCTCCTGCCTCTGCCTCCTGACTGCTGGGATTACAGGCGTGAGCCACCACGCCCAACTGTATGATTGTTAATGTGTATTGAGACTTGTTTTGTTATACAAACAAAACATACGTGTGTCATGGAGTAGTACATCAATTCTGACTTTAAAATTTACCTATGTAATTTACAAGATTCTGTATTTCCTCATGTTGATTTGAGATATAGCCTGTCCTTTTTTTAGCTTGACAGACTTTATAATTTTTTATTGGATAGATCCACTAGTGAAAACTCTTTATTTTTCTTTAAATTTCTTTTTCAGTATTCAAGCATAGTTTTGCTACACTGGGTATGACAAAATATATGTTAAATATTTTTTAAAAAATTACAGTAAAAGATACACAGCCATTAATCCTATCAAAATACTCCTTTGCATCAAATAGACTTATTCTATCATTACTGCCACTTCAAAGCCTCCTTTCAGAGTTTTTTTTTTTTGACCTGTATCAAATTCAGGACCTTGTGCTTGTGAGGCAGGTGCTATGCCACTAAGCTACACCCCCAGTCCTCATGATTGTCTTTATGACATTTAATAAAAAAGACAGTGAGTGCTGGTGCAAGTGGCACCCAAAGGAAAGGTAGACTTGCAAAAACATGGTGTGTCCTCATGCACCTTATTCACCAGATGTGGTGCGGTGATATTTCATCTTCTCCAAGGTCAAAATGGCTCAATCTTGGAA
>PVIC010008947.1:6091-46960 GCA_004025085.1 Thryonomys swinderianus | reverse complement strand
CAACCAACAACATGGGAAAAAATCTTTACTAGCTGTGTATGAGACAAAGGGCTATTATCGACAATATATAAAGAACTCATACAGATCAGCCTCCCCACGTTTTAAGACCCAATTCAAAAATGGGCAACTGAAATGAACAGACACTTCTCAGAGGCAGAATTCAAAGCAGCCAAGAAACATATGAAGAAATGTTCAACATCACTGGTCATTCGAGAGATGCACATGAAAACACCATTGAGATTCCATCTCACTCCACAAAGAATGGCCATGATCACAAAATCAACCAATGATAAATGCTGGCATGGCTGTGGGGAGAAAGGAACCCTTCTCCACTGTTGGTGGCACTGCAGACTTGGGCAACCATTGTGGAGATCTGTGTGGAGTTTTCTCAGAAAACTAGGACTAGGGGTCGCATTTGACCCTGCTATACCCCTGCTAGGAATATATCCAAAAGAATTTAAAAACTCACATTGGAAAGACAGATGTACACCATTGTTCATAGCAGCTCAGTTCGTGATAGCTCAATCTTGGAAACAACCCAAATGTCCATCAACTGGAGAGTGGATAAAGAAGATGTGTTTTTTTAATAAAATGGAGTATTACTCTGCCGTAAAGAATGACAAGATTGATCCATTTAGGTGCAAATGGAGACCCCTGGAGTATATACTAATAATTGAAATCAATAGATCACAGATAGACAATATCTGGATCTTCTCTTTGGCGTGAACACCTGTAGATGCAAAGGAGCTCTAGAAAGTAGGACAGCTTTTAAAGAGTGGAATATTTCTATAGGAAACGGTGTGGGAATATGATGAGGGGAAGGAATAAATATATACAGAAAGAAAATAAAAGAGCATGTATAACGGGGGGAGGAGGGGTGGGTGTGTAGGGATATGGGTAAAAATGAGAATTAATTTGTGTCATATACTGGTACATTTCCCAGTGTTATATGTGACTTTGAGATGTATGTAAATTGTACCAATAAAGAATTCAATTATCAAAAAAGATAGAGAACATAGAATTAATGGTTAGATTCCTAGACACATATGAACTAGACACATATAACATAAGTTGAACAGAGAAAGGAAAATGTTAAATACCTTAATATCAATCTGTAAAACTGGAAATGAAATCTAAAATCTACTGACAAAGATATGTTCTTGTCCAGATGGCTTTACTGCTGAATTTTACAAAACTTCTGAGAAGAGTTAATACCACTACTTCTCAAACTCTAATGAAATTAAAAGGGAAACAGTCTTCCCAAATACGTTATTAGAAGAAACTATTACATTGCGCACAAAAGCAGGGAATGATTCAGCCAAAAAAGAGAGCTATAGTCCAATCTCCCTAATGAACACTGATGCAAAAATACTTAATAGGATAATGGCAAAAAGAATGCAGAGAATCCTGAAGAAGATGATATACCCTGACTAAGTCAGATTCACCCAAGGGATGCAAGGATTTTTTAACATATATAAATCTACAAATGTAATTCAGTGTATGAACAGATTCAATGACAAAAACCACATGGCCATCTCAACAGATGAAGAAAAAGGATCTAACAAAATACAGCATGCATTAATAATCAAACCCCTACAGAAAAATTGAATAGATGGACTTCATTTCAAATTAATAAAAGCTATTTATGAGAAACCAACAGCCAGCATCACACTAAGTAGTCAAAACCTGAAATCTTTCATACTAAGACCAGTAACCAGAGAAGGATGTCCACTATCACCACTCCTAGTCAACATAGTACTGGAAACATTAGGTACAGCAATTACACAGGAGAAAACAATAAAAGGAACAAAGGTAGGAAAGGAAGAAGTTATACTATTGTTTGCTGATGACATGCTATTCTTTAGAAGAAATCTGAAAACCTCAACCAAAAACTACTAGACTTAATTGACAAATTTAGTTGAGTAGCTGGATTCAGGATTAATGTTCAGACATCAGTAGCCTTACATAAACAAACAAAAGAGTCACTGAGAGAGAAATTGAGGAGTTAAGCCCATTCACAATAGCACCCAAAAAATGAAACATCTAGGAATGAATTTGACAAGGGAGGTGAAAGACATCTGCTCAAAAAACTATAGCACTTTGAAAAGGAAGGTTGAAGAGGATATGAGAAAATGGAAAGACATCCATTGTTCCTTGGTAAGAAGGAACAACATTGTCAAAATGACTATATTCCCGCCACTCCTATAAAGATTCAGTGGAATTCCTATTGAAATTCCAACAGTATATTTCACAGATGTAGAAAAAATGAGCCAAAAGTTAATCAGGAACCACAAAAGACCTAGAATAGTAAAAGTAATTTTAGCCAACAAGGATAAGGTGGCAGGTAATCTCATTATCCAACCTGAAACTATACTACAAACCACTGTGATGAAAACTGCATGGTACTGGTAAAGTTACAGACCTGAGGATCAGTGGAATAGAAGATCCAGAAACAAATCCAGATACACAAAGCCACCTCATCTTTGACAAAGGAGACAAATATTTCCAGTGCAGAAAAAAATGCACTCTTTAACAAGTGGCGCTGGAAAGTCTGGGATTGAACCCACCAAATACTAAAGCTAGACCTATCTCTTTGATGTGTACTAAACTAAAATAAGGTGGATCAGAGAACTAAACATTAAAACAAGTACACTAAGCATTTTGCAAAAACAGTTTAGGTAGAATTCTTAGAGACATTGGCTTAGGAAATGACTTTATGTAAAAATGTCTATAGAATGAGAACTAGGAGAAAGAATCAACAAATAGGATCACATCCTCTTGAATAACCTCTACACAGAAACAGAAACCATCAGAAGAGCTAAGACAACAAACAACATGGGACAAATCTTTGCTAGCTGTTTCTCAACAAGGGGCTACCATCTAAAATATAAAAAGAGTTAAAAAAAATTAGTATGTCCAAATTTAAAGACCCAGTTCGAAAATGGGCATCTGAAATGAGCAGATATTTTCAAGAAAAAGAAGTAAAAGCAGCCGCAAGGCATAAGAAAGTTCAACATCACAGGTCATTCAAGAGATGCAGATGAAAACAACAACTAGATTTCATCTCACTCTACAAAGAACAGCTGTTATTGTGAAAGTAACCAGCATCAAATGCTAATGAACCTGTGGAGAGGAAGGAACCCTTGTCCATTGCTGGTGTAAATGTAGCCTGGAGCAGTTACTGTGGAGATTGTTTTTTTTTAATGAAAAAACTAGGATTAGGGGTTCCATTTGACCTTCCTGTTCCCCTGCTAAGAATAAACATAAAATAATTAAAAGAATCATATTACACTGACATATGTGCACCCATGTTATAGAAGCTCAGCTTGTGATAGCTAAGTATTAGAAGCAACTCTAATGCCCATCAACAGGAGCTTGCACTAAGAAGAAGTTTTAAAGATTTTTGAATTCTTTATTGGTACATTATATACACAGCTTACAATCACATGCAACATTGGGGAGTTTGTACCAATGTGGGACAGAAGTCAATTCTCATTTTTACCCACATCCTTGCCCACCCACCCTCTTCCCACCCCTATATACATACTTTTTTATTTTTTTCTTAATCATATTTATTTCTTCCCCTCTTTGCATTCCCACACAAAATTCCTCTTGGATATTTCCCATTCTACAAAAGCTGTCATACTTTCTAGAGCTCCTTTACCTCTACAGGTGCTTATATCAAAGAAAAGATCTGGTATTTGCATATCTACATTCTATTTACTTCATTTATTAGTGTGTCCTCCAGGTGCATCTATTTGCACATAAATGAATCAATCTTTTCATTCCTTATGGCACAGTAACCCTCCATTAAAAAAAACACATTTTCTTTATCCATTCTCCAGTTGATGGACATTTGAATTGTTTCCAAGATTAAGCTATCACGAACTGAGCTGCTCTGAACAGAGGTGTACATCTGTCTTTCTAATGTGATTTTTAAAATTCCTTTGGGTATATTCCTAGCAGGGGAATAGTAGAATCAAATGGGACCTCTAGTCCTCGTTTACTGAGGAATCTCCACACAGATCTCCACAATGGCTGCAAAAGTCTACAATCCCACCAGCAGTGGAGAAGTGTTCTTTCTCCAACAGCCTCACCAGCATTTATTGTTGGTTGATTTTGTAATAGCAGCCATTCTTTGTGGAGCAAGATGGAATATCAGTGTTGTTTTCATGTGCATCTCTCAAATGACCAGTGATGTTGAACATTTCTTCATATGCTTCTTAGCTGCTTTGACTTCTGCCTCTGAGAAGTGTCTGTTCATTTCAGATGCCCATTTTTGAACTGGGTCTTTCAACTTTGGGAGACTGATTTGTTTAAGTTCCTTGCATATTGTAGATAATAGCCCTTTGTCTGACAAATAGCTAGTAAAAACTTTTTCCCATAAGGTTGGTTGTCTTTTAGTGGTGCCAGTGATTTCTTTTGTTGTACAGAAGCTTTTTAGTAGGATGAGATCCCATTTGTTGATTATTTCTGCTAGTTCTTGTGCTATAGAGGTTTTTTTCATGAAGTCTCTGCCTAAGCCATATTTCTCCAAGGGTTTTACCTAACCTGATTTCTAGCAGGTTTATTGTTTCTGTTTTAATGTTTAAGTCTCATATTCATTGTGAATTTAGTTTTGTGCATGGTGAAACAGATAGGTCTAGCTTTACATTTTGGCAGTTAAAGCCCAGTTTTTCCAGTACCATTTGTTAAAAAGGCTGACTTTAATCCACTGGGGATGTTTGACTCCTTTGTCAAATATCAGGTGACTTAGTGTGTCCGGGGTTGTGTCTATAACTTCTAATCTATTCCACTGCTCCTCAGGTCTGTTACTTTGCCAGTACCATACAGTTTTTAACAGAGTAGGTTTATACTAGAGTTTTAAATTGGGGATTGTAATACCCCTGCCATGTCGTAGTTGATTAGAATTGCTTTTGCTATTCTAGGTTTCTTGTGGTTCCAAATGAATTTTTGGATTGTTTTCTCTAGCTCTGTGAAGTATAGTGTTGGGATTTCAATTGGAATTGCATTGAATCTGTATAGTAATTGTGGAAGTATAGCCATTTTGACAATGTTGGTTCTCTCTACCCAGGAGCAAGGGATGTCTTTCCACTTTCTGATATCTTTTCTATCTCATTTTTCAGAGTTCTATAGTTTCAGAGTAGAGAACTGTCACATCCTTTGTTAGATTGATTCCTAGATATTTCATTTTTCTGGGTGCTCTTTTTCAGTGAATCTGTTGTTTGTGTTGACAAATGCTGTTGATTTTTGAGTGCTGACCTTGTATCCAGTAACACAGCTGAATTTGGTAATTAAGTTTAGTAGTCTTTTGGTTGAGTTTTTAGGACCCTCTAGATAGAGTATCCTATCATTGGCAAATAATGACAGTTTAACTTCTTCCTTTCCTATCTTTATTCCTTTGATATCTTTGTCTTCCTGATTGATATGGCTGTTTCCAGTACTATATTGAATAAGAGTGGTGACATCAGGCATCCTTGTCTCATTCTTGATCTTAGTGTAAAAGTTCTTAGTATAAAATGTTTTGTTCATTAAGTATGATGCTGGCTGTTAGTTTCTGATAAATACCTTGTATCAGATTGAGAAAAAGTCCATCTATTCTAATTTTCTGTAAGGCTTTAATCATGAATGGGTGTTGGATTTTGTCAAAGGCTTTCTCTGCATCTATTGAGATGATAACTTGGTTTTATTCCTTCAGTCTGTTAATATAGTGTATTGTATTGATTGATTTATGTATGTTAACCCAGGCTTGCATCCCTGGGATAAATCCAACTTGTTTGGGGTGTGTAATATTCTGTATTCTGTTTGCCAGTATTTTATTGAGGATTTTTGTCTCAAGTTCATTAGAGAGATTGGCCTGTAGTTTTCTTTTTTGGTAGGATCTTTCCCTGCCTTTGGGATCAAGGTGATGGTTGCTTCAAGGAATGATTTGGGGAGTACTGCTTCCCTCTTGATTTCATTTAAAAGGTTGATAAGTACTGCCATTAACTCCTCTTTAAAATTTTTGTAGAATTCAGCAATGAAGCTATCAGGACCAGGGCTTTTCTTTGTTGGTAGGTTTTTATTACATTTTCAATTTCACAGGTTTATATTGGGTTGTTTCACATTATTATATGCTCTTCATTCCACTTTGGAAGTTCACATATGTCTAGGAATTTATCCATTTCCTCTAGATTTTCCATCTTTTTGGAATACAAATTTGCAAAATATGTGTTTATTATCCATTGGACTTCCTCTGGATCTGTGATGATTTCCCCATTTTCATTCCCTATAACATGGATTTGAGCCTTTTCCTTCCTTTGATAAGGTTAGCTGAAGGCCTGTCAATTTTATTTATCCTTACAAAGAACCAATGCTTTGATTCACTGATACTTTGTATTGTTCTCTTTGTCTCCATTGCATAATTTGTGCTCTGATCCTAATAATTTACTCCCTGGTATGAGCTTGGGTTTGTCTTGCTCCTCTTTTTCTAATTTTCTGAGGTTCATCATTAGAATGTTTATCTGAGTTTGCTCTATTTTCTGAGTGTAGGCATACATTGCTAAGAATTTCCCTCATAGAACTGCTTTCATTGTGTCCTACAAGTTCCTATATGTTATACTGGGGTTGTTATTTAGTTTTAGAAACTGTTTAATTTCTTCTTTGAGTTCTTCTGTGGCCCATTGGATGGTCAACAGAGTGTTGTTCAATTTCCATGTGTTTGTGAGGGTCTTGGAATTTCTTTTGCTATTCAGCTCCAGTTTCAGGGCATTGTGGTCTGATCATATGCAGGAGATAATTTCAAATTGTTTCCATTTACTTAAGCCTATTCTATGAACTAGAATGTGATCTATTCTGGAGAATGATCCATGAGCATCAGAGAAGAAGGTATACTTTGGCTTTGTAGGGTGAAATATTCTGTAGGCACCTATTAAGTCCATTTGCTCAAAAGTTTGATTTAGCTCAAGTATTTCCTTCTTGATTCTTTGTCCAGTTGACCTGTCAAGTTGTGATAGGCGAGTATGGAAGTCCTCTAGTACTATTGTATTTATGGTTATCTGGCTTTTCATGTCCTCCAATGTTTGTTTTATGTATTTGGGTGCATTAGAGTTTGGTGCATAAATATTTATGATTGTTATTTCTCTTGGATTATTCCCTGTATGAGAATATAGTGACCTTCTTTATCTCTTTTAATCAGTTTGGGTTTGAAATCTATTTTGTCTGCAAACAAGATAGCCACTCCTGCTTTTTTGCTGATTCCTGTGGCATGGAGTATTGTTTCCAACCCTTTATTTTTAGTCTATGTGTTTCCTTCTGAATTAGGTGTGTTGCCTGTATGCAGCAGATTGTAGAATCTTGCTTCTTGATCTTATCTGCTAGTGTGTGTCTTTTAATTGGCCCAATGAGTCCACTGATATTAATGGTTATGACTGATATGGACATATTCAGAGCTGCCATGTTTCCCTGTTCTTTCCTTCCTTGCTTTTTCCCTTTTCTGTTTAGTGTCTTGTTTGGCCCAGTGAGTTCACTCTCCTGGGTCTCGTGGGTATAGAATTTTCTGTTTTATTCCAACATGTTCTTTACAATGTTTTGGAATGCATGTTTTGTATTTGTGAAGTTTTTCAGGTGTTGTTTATCATGGAAGTGTCTTATTTCCCTGTCTATTCTGAAGGATAGTTTTGCAGGATACAAGAGTCTAGGCTGGAGGTTGTTTGCCTGAAGTGCTTGAAATACTTCCCTCCAGGCTCTCCTTGCATTGAGTGTTTGTGTTGAAAAGTCTGCTGCAATCCTAATGGGCTTCCCTTTGTAGGTGATTTTCTTCCTTTCTTGTTCCACTTTCAGTATTTTATTCTTATGTTGTGTAACTGGAACCTTGATAATTATATGTCTAGGTGTAGATATTTTTACGTCACAGCATTTTTGAGTCCTATAGGCCTCTTTTATCTGCATATTCCATTTCTTTTCCTGTGAAATTTTCTGTTGTTATCTCTGAGAACAGTTTTTTTTTATGTCTTTTGCACTGTCTCCTGCTTCCTCAGTGACTCCAATCAGTTTTATGTTATTGTTCTTTGCATCATCTAGAAATTGTTGGGTTGATTTCTCATGGTCCCTTGCCCTTTTCCAAAGATTATGTCTTTCCTGCTCATTGGTTGCTATGCTGTCCTCTAGGTCTTAGATTCAGTTATCTGCTTCATTCATTCTACTTTGCAAGCTTTTGTCCTCCTTCAGCATCACCTGGAGCTCTGCTTGAAGCTGTTACAAAGGTTCCATTCCTTCTGCTACCTTGGATTCTATCATCTCACTGATCTCCTCTTTAATGATGTCTTTC
The DNA here is from genome assembly GCA_004025085.1 of Thryonomys swinderianus. Lineage (NCBI taxonomy): Eukaryota > Metazoa > Chordata > Mammalia > Rodentia > Thryonomyidae > Thryonomys > Thryonomys swinderianus. Next base: position 38,652 of record PVIC010008947.1, on the reverse strand, counting down.
ACTGTGGACAGTATCTCTGTTTTGATCTCAGAGATGAGCTCTGATTTCCATTTTACATGGTCTGCTTTAGTTAAAATCTTCCACAAGTCCTGGTGTTTCAGTTTCAATTTACTCTATTTCCCTTTTCTCTGAATTTCCCTGTGGTGGTGATCTTTGTATCTGGTTTTTGTATATTTTCTCATTTCTACTCTTTTGCTGTTACTAATGCAATTTGCTTGATTCTTTGCCTGATGACATGGCAATTTTTGTTACAGGTCACTTTCTTTCTACTATCTGGTGCCCTTTAGAAGTGGCACCTTCCTGGGTTGTCCTCCCTAAATCTGTAATGACTCTTGAGAGTTCTCAGTTCTGACATATCATGGGAGGTACTGGAACAAAGCAATCACATCTTCTTTGTTACCATAATACAATCAGTGCCAATATCAGTATTAAACACTGTAAATAAAATGAAAACTTTTGTTAATTTCTATCCTGAAGACTTTGAGCTCCTGAGTTACTGCTATGTCCATATGCCAAAATTTAGAATTAATCAGCAATGTGCATATAACATGTAGATTGTAAATGTACCCCCAGAACTCTTAGGTATATGTGCTGCTGAAACAAGCACCCCCAGAACTCTTAGGAATAAAAGATCACTGTGGAATCAGGGAGGTAGGGAGACAGAAGGAGAATGAAACAGTCTTAGCAGATTTATAGAGGTCACCTAAACTTGAGAGCCTCATATATGCCAATGGGTAACAGAGCATAAAAGGCTATATATAAGACAGTGCCAGGGCCGGAGAGTTAGCTCAGTGGTTCCGGTGCCTGCCTCGCAAGCACCAGGTCCTGAGTTTGATCCCCAGTAACCACATATAATGCTGGGCGTGGAGACATGCCTACCAACAATCAACACCGCATACCACAATGCCGGACGTGGTGGCTCACGCCTGTAATCCCAGCACTCGGGAGGGCAGAGACAGGAGGATTGCTGAGTTTGCAGCAGTTTGCCTGGGCACCATAGTGAGCTCAGGGCCAGCCTGAACTACAAAGTGAGACCCTGTCTCAAAAGCAAAAAAAAAAAAAAAGACAGTGCCAATTGTATGCTGTATGACCGCTGGAGACTTTGCACACCTTCTTATAACAGTACAAGAGAAGAGATAGGGCAGCCTAAGAGTCTTTTATTTCTGGCTATTGCTTCTGACAGGAAAATAGGAGAGAGTGTGGAGACCAGATGTGAATACAGGGATCTAGGAATAGATGGAAAAACAGAAGCTAGATTCCTTTGTTTTTATCTTTCCTGGTCTCTCAGCGTGGCTCCAGCTGTGGTGTGTAGGGACTCCGGAAATGGCTCCAGGGTCTTCTTGAGCCTGTGTTGCCACAGCACAGCTTCAGGGTGGAGTGGGGGCTGGCTGGAAGACAGCAGTCTGAGCTGGGAATAGTGCCCAGTGTCTGTGATGTGAGTCCTCTCAGCACAGCTCCAGGGTGGTGTGGGGACTGGCCTGTGGGCTACACTCCTCTGCGTTGGCAATGGTGCCTGGCATCTGTGACCTGTGTCCTATAGATGCAGCTCCGTGGTGGGTGGCCTGGGACTGGCTGGTGGGTGAAAATCCTCCAACCTGGTAATGGCCTGTAATATTTTGTTTTTAACATTTTTAGTAAGATACCCAGAGGGCTGACTATATTAAGTGGAATTTCTACTGATTTTATGTTTTTCATTTGTTTTGCATTGATTTGGGCCTTTTCTTACATTTTGGGGGGTAAAATCTGCCAGGGATTTGTCTATTTTGTTCATACTTCCAAAACCTCTGCTTATTATTTATTTATATTTTGGTATTTTTCTGCTTAAATTTTATTAAACTCTGCTCTTTTATAACTTCCTATTCCCAAATTTGGATTTGGTTTATTTTTGTTTTACTTCAGATTTGTCATTGAATGATTTATTTGGACTCCTATTGTTTTTGTTTCTCTCTCTTTCTTTGTTTAAATACCATTGGCTTCATTTATTAATGGTTTTTTGCTGTTCATACATTTTACTGTAATCACTCTTGTTGTTTCCTCTTCTCATTCCTCTATCCTCTTTTTTCATTCCTGATACTATTTTTAGCTCAAGTTTTGGCAGATAACATTTACATTAATTAATATTAGTAGGCTCCTATATGTAACATGTCTTTGTTCTACTTATTCCCATGTCTTTACTCTACCTATTCCCTTTCCTTCTGATTCCCCTTTCATAACAGTTCCCTGGTCCACTTCCTGACTTCCAGAAATACATCTTCTCATTTGAAAGAATAGAAGTCCTTAAGAAATCATATAATAAGGGCTGGGGATTTATATCAGTCGTTTCGGTGCCTGCCTCACAGGTGCAAGGTCCCAAATTTTATCCTCAGTACAAAAAAAAAAAAAAAGAGTATGGTGAAAAAGAATGCTCCATCCTTGTTAGTGGGAATTAAAATTAGTATAAGCATTACAGAAATCATATGAAGCTTTTAAATAAATGCAATAAAAAATTCCATATGATCAAGCTATCTCTCTGGTAGGTATTTTTCCCTAGAAGCCTAATTCCCTATATTACAATGATACATACATATCAATATTTATACCAGAAATACTACTGTAACTACATCCTGAAATCATACTGTATACATATCAGCAGATGACTAAAGACCATATGGTATCTCTAATAATATGAGAAAGAATGATAAATTTGAAACATTTGTAGGAAAATGAATGCACCTGGGAAACATATTTGTGTGCAATAAATCAGGCATACAAGATTAAATACCATATCATATTTCTTATTTGAGTGAAGCAAAATATAAATAAACAGAATCACACATTTTCTGATGTGGGCTTTCACAGGTATAAAGGGTCCTCTTAACCTTGTTTTCCAAATGTCTTTGCTCTCTTCTCTGCATTGTGCTCTATTTCTTCAGCTTCCTTTTAGTTTCTAATTTTCCTCTATTTTCTCTCAATTCTCAGATTGACTTTTTCTTCTCTTTATCATTTCTACTTTCCAGATGTCTGTATTTCAGGTCTGTATTTGAGGTTTATTTTGTGGCTAGTTACCAATTTGCCACTTTGATTCTGTTGATTTTTATTTGAAGAAAATAAGTATTTATTTCTTGTTCAAATATGATAAATTTATAAACACTATTTAGTGTTGTGCTCCAGCAATAACTTGAATCATTTATGTGGTTTAGAAGTCAAAACAGTGGCTGGATTTTAATAATAAAGATACAAGTTTATTTTTTAAGCACAAATAAGTTGCTTCTTTCATTTTATTTTTTTTGAGACAGGGTCTCACTTTGTAGTTCAGGCTGGCCCTGAGCTCACTATGTAGCCCAGGCAAGCCTCGAACTCAGCAATCCTCCTGTCTCTGCCTCCCAAGTGCTGGGATGACAGACGTGAGCCACCATGCCCTGCAGTGCTTTTTTCATTTTTAAAACTTACATCTTGATAAGAGATTCTATAAAAGGAGAAGCAGAGTGATGTTTCAAAATAATACAGAAAATTCTAGAGCTCTATCCATCAGCATGGGATAAACTACCAGAATCGGTCTATGTTCCTTTATGTACATAGGGAAAGACATAACAATAATGAGGGAAGGGTGAGTAAGGAAATATACTATTGCATGGATATAAGAGAAAGCTGGAGAATCTTAAATTGCAAAATCTCCACCTCAAATATGCTCTATCAGGTCTGAATTTATATCAGTGTACCAGATCCCTAATGCTAAAATAAAGCATATGAATATTATTTTCTCAGATTGTGAATTGGATACAGTCTTTGTAATAGCTCATTTTTAGAACAAAAAAAGGGATCTCCTTTTCACATAATTTACTACATCCTATGCTTAGAGACCTTGTCAAATGTAATTACAAACTTTATAAAACATAGTTTTAAAAAATCTATTTATGGATGGGCTGGAGATTTAGCTCAGTGGCTCCAGCACCTGCCTTGCAAGCACAAGGCCCTGAGTTCGATCCCAGTAACCACATACAATGCTGGGCGTGGTGACTCACGCCCACCAGCAATCAATACCACATACCACAGTGTCGGGCATGGTGACTCATGCCTGTAATCCCAGCACTTGGGAGGCAGAGGCGGGAGGACTGCTGAGTTCAAGGCTTGCCTGGGCTACATAGTGAGCTCAGAGACAGTCTGAACTACAAAGCGAGACCCTCTATTTTAGAAAACTCTCTTTTATGGAACATTTTATATATACATTATGATTGCATTCAATATTGAGAACTTGTAACTGTATGGTACACATCTTGATTATTTTCCCCTTTCCCCTGGCCTCCGCACAATTTCCCACCCTCTTTATACATAAACTTTGTTTCCCTTTTTTTAACTAGTAATTTTTTCTTTCCTTTCTTAAAAAAAACTCAAGTCCAAACAACAACAGTGTTTAAAACAATGTTTTAAGAACAAATCCTGTAGATTATATATGGAGAAAGAGATGAAAATTTTATTTATAGTTTTTTTGTAGTATGATATTTGAAGAATTTCCTTTTAAAGAATATATTATGTCTTTTAAAAGACAGTATATTTTATCCACTGCACAGTAAAAGGAAGGAATAAGGCAAAACCCACAAAAGCAACTAATGGAGATCTTTGTGAAGAAACTTTGATATTGTGCTTGGTAGCCAAAAGCTTCAAGTGTGAGCATACAAGCGTAGATAATGAACAAAGCCATATGAACAAATCAAGAATCATAATAAATTCACTACACAGGTAATTTTAAGAGCCAGTAACTTCACAACTCATAAATTTTATTTTGCTTCCCATATGACAAAACTTTTTTTTCTTTTTCTCTCTTTACTTATTTTCTTTCTCTCCTTCCCTCCCTCCTTCTCTCCCTCCCTCTGTCCACCATCTCTTTCTCTTTCCTTTTTTCTTTTCTCTCTTTCTTTCTTTCTTTCTTTCTTTCTTTCTTTCTTTCTTTCTTTCTTTCTTTCTTTCTCTTTCTTTCTTTCTTTCTTTCCTTCCTTTCTCTTTCTTTCTTTCTTTCTTTCTTTCTTTCTTTCTTTCTTTCTTTCTTTCTTTCTTTCTTTCTTTCTTTCTTCTTTTCTGTGTGATTAGTAGGTTTGATACCTGGCCTCATAATCCTAGACTAAGGCATTATTATTGAGCTATACTCCAAAACAATACTAAAACAATTATCATAAGTCTGTTTTAGTGGATAAATAGCATATAAGAATGTAATTTTTCTGATGACTTCAATGTGAAGTAGAGGTATTTGTACAATAACTAGTAAGTCAGAATCAATTTGAACTTGAATGTTGTAATACTAAAGGTAATCACCAAACAACCTTTAGTTGGGAACTCCTTTAGTAAATCACCAGTCTTTCTTGTCCAGTATGTTACATATCTGTGGGGAAAAAAAATACACTGGAAGATAGATCTCAGAGAGAAAGAAAGCAGGGCGCCAGAATGACCATTGCCAGTGGAACCAATAGTAGTGCTCTTCAGTCCTAGATACTGACATTCATTGGCAATCAATTATGGTAAAGGCCAGGTGTGTTTAATATCCATGGAAATTAATGTAAACAAGACATAATGGACATTACAAAGCATTCTCAAATCAGTAACAAAATAGATAAAATATATGGTTGTAATTAGAACATTGTCCTTTTAGATAGGTTAGGGGAGTGAGATTCAGATGTGAGTTACTCTGACCTCAAACATAGCCAGACTCACTTCACAAAATAAGCTGGTGATAGGGTTAATTCTTCACAGCCTGCCTTGGACATAATCAATATTACAATCATCAGCAACCTTGAAGAAAAATATTTTAAATAATGAAAAATTAAAAAATAGGACTCAGAGAAGTTATATAACATGAAACGTAGTAAGGATGTGGGCGAGCTTGTATATGCTCTTAATTCCAAAACCTTGGGGGATAGAAGGAGGGTTATATTTCTACTTCAGTCTTAACAGTAATGATTTATCTGTGTAATAACTCAAAATAATGAATACGAAGAACTGGAATATAACAATCCAAAATGTCTTTGCTTAATCCTTCATACTGAAGCAATATCAACAGAGGTATTAATAAAACAGAGAGTTAAGTGTGACAGTTCATGCTTTTTAGCTTAGGTCTTCAGAGTCGGTGGGGAAAAATAAAAAAAATTCAAGATTATCTTGGTTAAATAAATCTTTATATCAACATTTCAAAGAAAGTGAGATAGGAGAATGGAAGAAAATAAACAAATACAACAGGCCCTGAAGGCAGATGGCTCAACAAAGGCTTTCTTATTCTGATAATTATAAAAAATAATTTTTAAAAGAATAGTCATTTCTTTTCATTAATTAGTTTAGGTCTATATACATTAAACTCTCCACCTAAATGGCAGTAAAGAGTAATTGGATCTTAAGAAAAGAAAAGGAATGTGATCTAAATATTCATTACATAGACACTAAGTTTAGCTATAAGGCTACAAATATATTGTAAAAAATAGCAAAAGATATTCTATGCAAATAGTCTATAAAATGGAAAGCATACGTATACTGGAATATTCTATTAATAACTAAAAGAATATAATTTGGTCTAAAACTGTCTTAAGTGTTCCAAAGACATTATAATGTGACAAAAAATTTTATAAAATTTAAGGCCATGAGCAGCAATAAGTAAATATGCAACAGAAATAAACTCCAAGAATATGCAATGCAAATACTGAAGGATTAAATTATTCCAGCATGATTTGTTAAAGAAGTTATCTTTCCTCCACTGAAGGTGTTTGGCTCATTTGTCAAAGATGAGGTGGTAAGCCACTAGTATGTCTGATGTTGTCTCTGGATGTTCTAGTCTATTCCATTGATCTTTTACTTTGTCAGTACTGTGATGTTTCTATCACAGTAGCTTTGTAGTATGATTTCACATTAGGGAATGTGATACCTTCTGTGATGTGCTTCTTTTCTACAATTTCTGGCTATATTGTGGTTCCAGATGAATTTCTGGATTATTTTCTCTAGCTCTGTGAAATATGCTATTAGGATTTCTATCAGTGTTGTGTTGACTTTATACAGTAGTTTTGACAGAATGACCATTTACCAATATTAGTTCTTCTTACCTAAGAACAATGGATGTATTTCTATTTTCTGATATCCTCTTCAGTATCCTATTTCAGAATGCTGTAGTTTTCAGAGTACAGGCCTTTTGTCTACTTTGTTAGGTTAATTACTAGATATTTCTTTTTCTTTTTTTGGATACTAGTGTGAAGGGAATTGATTTGTCAACTGTTTTTCACTGACTCTTGTACATGTATACAGAGGCTATTGATTTTTTAGTGTTGACCTTGTATCCAGCTATGCTACTAAAACTGGTGATTAAGTCTAGCAATCTTTGGGTTGAGTTACTAAAATCTTACATAGAGTATATCATCAGCAAATAATGACAGTTATTTTCTTCCTTACCTAACTTTATTCCTTTTATGTTTTCCTCTTGTCTAACTGGTGTGGCTAATTTTTGAGACAGGGTCTCGCTTTGTAGTTCAGGCTGGCCCTGAGCTCACTATGGTGCCAGGCAAGCCACCACAAACTCAGCAATCCTCCTGTCCCTGCCTCCCAAGTGCTGGGATTACAGGCGTGAGCCACCACGTCCGGAATTGTAGTATGCAGTGTTGATTGTTGGTGGACCTGTCTCCATGCCCAGCATTATAAGTGGTTACTGGGGATCGAACTCAGGACCTTGCGCTTGCGAGGCAGGTACTGGAACCACTGAGCCAACCCTCCGGCCCATGTGGCTAATATTTTAAAAACTATATGAACATGAGTGGTGATAGTGGGTATCCTTGTTTTATTCCTCATCTTAGCACAAAAGGTTTCATTTTTTGATCATTTAGTATGAATCATGCTGTAGGTTTTTTGTAAATAGTTTTTATCAATTTGTAATAAAGACCATGTATTCTAGCTTTCTGTAGGATTTTAATGATGCTGGGCTATGTTGAAGGCTTGCATCAATTGAGATTATCTTGTTTTTTGTCCTTATGACTGTTAATGTAGTGTACTACATTCATTGATTTATGCATGTTGAACCATCTTTGCATTCCTGGAATGAATTCAACTAAGTCAGGTTGTATGATCTCCTTGATAATCCTCTGCATCCTGTTTGCCAGTATTTATAGAGGGTTTTTGTGTCAGTGTCAGTGCACATTAGGGAAATTGGCCTGTAGTCCTCTTTTTTTGGTTAGTTCTTTGTCTTTTTACTCAATGTCATGCATATTAACAGGATTGAATTTGGGAGTATTTCTTTCCTTTACATTTCATTAAGAGTTTGAGAAATAGAACCATTATCTATTCTCAAAAGTCTTGAAGAAAGCAGTAAAGCTATCATGACATGGACCTTTTTTATTGGTAGGGTTTTAAATACGTTTTCAACTTTACATATTGATATTGGGGTGTTCAGCCTTTTCATATCTTATTTGTTCCACTTTCAATGTTTATATGTGTCTAGGTATTATACATTCCTATCGATCTTCTATCCATATTCTGGGTTTTTCATCTTTTCAAATCAGGTGTTTATTATCCTCTGGACTTCTGCTGGATCTTTGGTGATTTCTCTTTTCATTCATGCTTGTAAAGATATGAGCCTTTTCCTTACTTTTTTGATAAGTTTGGTTAAAACTTTCTCAATTCTATTTTTCCTTTCAAAATTTAAGCTGTTTCATGCGTTGATTTTTTATATAATTGTCTCAGTCTCCTTTGTATTCATTTCTCCTCCAATTCTATTTTCCTCTTTGATATGAGCTTCAGGTTTGCCTTGCTTCTCTTTTCATAATAATTTAAGGTTCAGCATTAGGTTCATTCTTGGAGTTTGCCTTGTTTTCCTACCTGCTATAGGCATTCACTGCTATGAAATTCCTTCATAGAACTGCTTTTATTGTATCCCACAAATTCCTGTATGTTATGTTGGCATTATCATTTAACTGTACAAAGCTGTTCAATTTTCTTGTGTGACCCATTGGTTAACCAAGACAGTGTTATTCAAATTCTATGTTTGGAATGCTCTTGGAATTTTTTTGTTATTGATCTACAATTTCCATACAGTATAGTCAACAGTATACAGTAGATAATTTTAATTCCTTTGCATTTATTTGACTATTAAATGAATTAACATGTTCTATTTTGAAGAAGAACCCATGCTCAGCTGAGAAAAATATAGACTGGTTTTGTGATGTGGAATAACTTATTTTTAATTGAACTTTTATTAGTACATTTTAAATAAATATCATGATTCCACTCAGTATTGAGAATTTGTACCAGTACATGACAAGTTCTCATTCTTACTCATTCCATTAACCACAACTTCCCCTGACCTTCTATACATATGCCTTCTTTCTAACATCATTCTTTTTCTTTTCCCTCATTACTTATCCTTCACTTTGCACTTTGGATTTTTGTACTTCCCAATATCTATCATACATTTTACAACTATTTTACATTTTCAGATTCTTATACCAAAGAAAAAATATGATTTTGACACATCTGTGACTTTTTATTTCATGTATGAATGTCATCAAGATATGCCCATTTAAATATAAATGACTCAAGCTTATTCTTTATGACAGAGCAATGTTTCATTTCATTTTTTAAAAACCCACTTCAAGTTTCCTTGAGATTTGGACCCCAGGGAGGATGTCATGATGCAGAAAAGAACATGCTGTGTTCTTTGAGAAGCACCTGGAGTCTGACTCCAGAGTGAGAGATGAGAAACCCAGAACCTGGACCTGGGGCACCATTCCAGTGTGGAGGATTGCAGCCTGCCAGCTGGTCCCCACTCCACCCTGGAGCAGCACCAATAGGACTCAGGTCCCAGACCCTGGGCACCATTCACAGAGCAGAATTTTGCAGACTCACTCCATCCCACAGCCATAATGACAGGACTCAGGTCAAAGACCCTGGGTGCCATTCTCAGCATGGAGGACTGTGGTCTGCTGGCTGGTGCCCAATCCACCCCAGAGCTGTATTGTGATGGCATAGGCCTGAAAGGAGTCTGGAGCCATTTCCTGCATCCCTCCACAACGGAGCCATGCTGAGAGACAAGGCAAGATAAAAAAAAAAAGAGAATCTAGCTTCTGTTTTGTCATATACTCCTAGATCCCTATATTAACCTCTTGACTCCACAACCTCTCTTATGTTACACCCAGAAGTAAAAGACTCTTAGGCTGCCCTATCTCTTCTCCTGTACTATTATAAGAAAGTGTACAAAATCTCCATTGGTCTTACAGCATACAATTATTATAGGCAGAAAAGCCAGCTAGACATATGTAGGCAGATAGAATTGGCACCTGAAAGAAAACAAAAAAAACAACTTGGAGGTTACTGCTCCCAGAGAAAAACCACCCCACCCATATAAGATAAATAGCTCATTGAAATTCCAAACAGGCAGCCATCAGACATTCTAAAGAAGGCACCAACCTCCTGAGGTAGAGGGCTGAGTCTTTAACCTACCTCCCTGGAAAAGAGTTAGAGTCAAAAATTCCTGTCTGATTGTTAATCCTCCACTGTACTCATTGGTTATTTGTAACCTGTCCACTTTTTAAAATCTGATTGGTAGCCCCTATTTCAGACCTTCCTCACCTCGTGGCTTGGCTCCATAAAAGCCCTATAAAGTGAGGTAAGGGGGTTACCCACTTTCGGGTTCCCCCTTTCTGTCTCTTTTAAGACAGAAGCTTTCTCTCTGAATAAAATTTTCTTACTCAAACCTCCATCATTCCTAAAATTCATTCTTCAATTTTTAGAGAACATGAACTTGCACTTCAGGTATGGAGTTAGGCCTTAACTCTCCTGTGTCATATCGGAGGTTCCACCAAGATAACTGCACGGAGGTAAGAGTTTTCTTTCCTTCAGAAACTCTAAAAGGTTGGTTTTTCTCTGCAAATTGTAACTTTGCTTCATAGGGTTTAACTTTATTCTACAGATTCTGGTCCTTGTTTTTAGTATTTGCTTCAAAAACGGTCTAAATTCTAAATTGTATGTACATGGTGTGTCTCTACTGGGTTGTTGCTTAAAATGCTGTAAAATAGATTTCTTCAGGTTTTTCTTCTGTCCCTTATAGAATTTTAATCAAACAGTGGTTACTCTGTCAGCCACTAAATGCCACTAGGGTGGCTGCCACTCTTAAAGCAGAGGACAGGTTTCTCCAGTTGTCCTCTGGTGAATCCCTACTTGCAGTTGCAGGTGGAATATTGACCCGATAAGCAATTGGATTCCTTTCAGAGACAGATCTCTGATTGCAGGGAACTAGTGGAAACTGGGGCAACAACTGACGAACCCTGGCCAAGGCGACTCCTTGGTGGGTTCCGAAGGTTCCCCAGAAGAAATTGGCTCCTGACTGCCCATCAGGGTAATCAAGACAGAATCTCCACATCTTGTCCATACCTAAAAACTCCTCAGTGAGGTGAGAGGGAGAACTGGCCAGTGATCACCAGATGTGCTTTGCTTCAGAGCGCTCTGAACGATGCCTGCAAAACCTTTTCATAAGCCTCCATTACGAGTCAAGTTATACGGTTGGACCCCTTTCTCTACCAGCAAGATAGAACTCCATGTGGCATATAGGAATAAATTCTTTAATGAAATTAGACTACCTAAATTTTGTCTTCCCTAGACATGGGTTCCATCTCTCATGTAGACAAGAAAATGTTTGCTGATAGATAATAGGCTTGAAAACTATGGATTTATGAATGCTACATGGTAATATCTAGATTTTAAGTGACTTAAATTTTATTTAGACTTACTCTTTGATAGGTCAGGTGACTTCTTTCAGGGAGTCCAGTTAAAGACTTAAAACAACTGTCTGCCTGACCTGTATATGTGTCTTCACATGATAGATAAAATAGGACTCTAGATAGCCTTTCTCTCCCTTTAGATGTGCATAAAAGGTAGATAAAGATGTCTTTACTGACTTGTGGACTATGACTAAAATTGTGAGTATCAAATGATCAACTGGCTCAGAATGAGACTGACAGAGGGATACCAGCAAATGTTAAGGCTCGAGCATTGGAGACACAAAATCTGCCATCTAGCACTGGCATAGGGCAAACTTCAGAGCTCTTTCTGCCTGGAGAGCAAGGCAAAAGTCTCTGACCAAATATTTCTAGATGTGTTCTGCTACAAGAGTGTCCTGACTCTGTCCATTAACCTAAGACCCCTCTTTCAAAGAAACAAGCAGAGGGTTGAATTTTTTAGTTTCATCTTATTCCAGTTTGTCAGTGACAGCACTAAACAATACAGTCTAACACACACTAATAATGGTTCAAAAAGGCATATTTTACTTACCTCCAGTTCACCAAGGCAGGCACTGGATGAAATACAGTCTGAGCACCCTAAAAGAGCTCACTAGAGTGAGGGAGTGAATTCCCGGGAGAAAATAAGGTCAAGCACTGGTAAGGGTAGCTAATTTCAGTCTGACTTATTTTCTGAGTTTCTTCTCTTCAGTCGGTAGCTACCTACCCTGGAGTAGAACCTCCAGTTCACTGGCAGTGGCACTGGACAAAGTACAATAAAACAAACTCATAAGGTGCCATGTTTCTGTTGCAGATGGGGAATTCCACATCTGAGTCCCTTACTCCCTTGGAATATGTTCTTAAATATTGGAAAATGTTTGATCCTCACTTGCTGAAAAAGAGCAGCTTAATATTTCTCTGTACCCACGTGTGGCCTACTTATCCCCTAGAGCCAAGATGGGAAAAAGAGGAAAGTATTAATTATGATACTAATTCACAACTAAGATTATACTGTAAAGGGAAAATGAAAAGAAATACCATATGTTGAGATCATCCTTGCATTAAGAAAGAACTCCTATTTGTGTTCAAGATGTAAATGTGAGCCTCAAGAAAGCCAAACAGTTCTGACCCCATGGATGAGGTTCCTCAACCTTGTCCTTTAGAATCTGAGGGCAAAGTTTCTAAGGATACTCTAGTTAAAATACCACCTAATGAGGTAGAAATTTCTAAAATAACAGCTACTGAATCTCTACCTTCTGAGACAAGTGTTTCCTACTTGTCCTGTGGAGTCTGATTTCCCTCCTCCTTATCCTTCAGGGCTTGAGAGTAAGTCAGCCATAATACAACCTTCCACTGGGCTGTATCCATCCCTATCTCAAGCTCCTCTAGGACAATACCCCTTACAAGAAGTAGACAATGTTTTTTGATGTGGTCATGTCCATGTATCTTTTTCTCTTCATGACCTAAACAAATTGAGCAAGACTTAGGAAAGTTCTCAGAAGATCCAGACAGGTACTTTGGGAATTTTAGACAACTTGCCCAAATTTTTGAATTAGACTGGAAAGATGTGATGCTAATTCTGAATCAGACACTTCTGGTGAGATACAAGCTGCAACACAGGCTGCCATTAAGGTTGGAGATAAATATCACATAGTACATTATAAACCACCTGCTGAAAGGTAGCAAGGAGAGCTAGAAATCCCTTCTAGAGTACAAGCTGTCCCTACACAGGACCACATTAGCCTGATGATCAGGTAGGAGACTGATGTAGAAAACACCTATTGTGCTGCATTACTGAAGGCTTAAGAAGGAACAAAAATAAGCCAGTCAATTATTGTAAGTTATCAACTATCCAACAGGAAGAACAAGAGCACCCCTCAGTTTTCCTAGATCCCTTATGAGAGGCCCTGATAAGGTATACATCACTAGCTCTCAACTCGATAGAGGAACAAATTGTTCTTAAAGACAAGTTTATTACTCAATTCCAGATATTAAAGAAAGTTACAAAAAATGGCTTCTTGGAAACAACCCAAATGTCCATCAACTGTAGAATGGATAAAGAAGATGTGTTTTTTTTTATAAAATGGAGTATTACTCTGCCATAAAGAATGACAAGATCGAGCCATTTAGGTGCAAATGGAGACACCTGGAGGATATACTAATAAGTGAAATCAATAGATCACAGATAGGCAAATTCTGGATCTTCTCTTTGACATGAACACCTGTAGATGCAAATGAGCTCTAGAAAGTATGACAGCTTTTATAGAGTGGGTAATTTCCATAGGAAATTTCATGTGAGAATGTAATGAGGGAAGGAATAAATATGATACAAAAAGAAAATAAAAGAGTATGTATAAAGGGGGTGGGGAGGTGTGGGTGGGTAGGGATATGGGTAAAAATGAGAAGTAACTTGTCATATACTGGTACAAATTCCCCAATGTTATATGTGATTGTGAGATGTATAAAATTGTACCAATAAAGAATTCAATTTTTAAAAAATGGCTTCTGGTTCAGAGAGTTCACTTGAGACTTTAATGAAAATTGCCTCCTCAACATTTTATAATAGGGAGCAGAAAGAAGCCAAGCACAGGAGACAAAGAAACTGAGAGAAGGCTTCAGCATTTGCCGCAGCTCTCAGAGAAATAGACTCTGGGTCTAACTCTCGGGGCTTGAAGAAGAATTCAACAATTCAGCTTGCCTGCTATCACTGCAAAGAACCAGGCCACCTCAGGAGGGACTGCAACAGGAAGCCCCCCTGGACCGTGCCGTGACTGGAAAGGTGACCACTAGAGAGTGGACTGCCCCTTGAGGTGAAGGCCCAAGGCTCAGACCCCCTCTTATCAACTGGTCCAGCTGGACTGAAGGGGCCCAGGGCACTCACTACATTCTCTCTCTGGCTGGACTGTCATATCTATGGAGGAGCCCTGGGTAGTTATTACCATAGAGGAAAAAGAAGCCTGCTCTAGACACTGGTGCCTCTCTCTCAGTCCTCTCCAATCCTGGTCTCCCTTCCAGCTGTCATACTTCAGTGAAGGAGTCACAGGCAAAAAGGTAATTCACTATTTCTCCCAACCCTTAGGCTGTAACTGGGATGGCTTTTTCTTCACTCATTGCGTTTAGATTATGCCTGAAGCACAGTTCCCCTTCTTGGGTGAGATATTTTATCCTGTTTAAATACCATTATATATATGCATCCAGGACAAGTACATTGTCTTCCACTTGTAGAGACAGAAATAAACCTGACATATGGGCGACTGAGAGTAGGATAGGCAGAGCAGTTAAAGCTGCTCCAGTACAGATACATCTCAGAGATCCTACTATTTTTCCTCACCAGAGACAGTACCTGGGGTAAAGAAAGAATTATTGCCTATAACTGACAATCTAATAAAGTAAGGCTTGCTTAAGGTTTACAGTAGCCCATGTAATACTCCAATCCTGGGAGTTCAAAAGCCTAATGGAGATTGGAGACTAGTACAAGACCTCAGATTAGTAAAAGAAGCAGTAGTGCCAATCCACCCAATGGTCCTGAACCCATACATTCTCTCTCAGATCTCAGAAGGTGCTGGTTGGTTTTCAGTACTAGACTTAAAAGATGTTTTCTTTTGTATTCCTTTACATCCAGATTCTCAGTTTCTCTTTGCCTTTGAAAATTATGGCCAGGTCTCTCATTTAACATGGACTGTTCTTCCCCAGGGATTCAGGGACAGCCCTCACCTCTTTGGACAAGTGCTTTCTCATGATGGCATGTTTTGAATACTCCCAGGCCACAGTATTACAATATGTAGATGAGGTACTAGTATGTGCTTCTTCAGAAGAACTTTGTAGCCAAGGCACTCAGGCTCTGCTAAATTTTCTAGGAGATAGAAGTTATAAGGTTTCTAAATCTAAGGCACAACTTTGCAGCCCCAAAGTAAAATATTTGGGCCTTATTATATCTTGAGGAACTCAGAAACTGGGAAAAGAAAGAATTGAACCAATTCTTTCCTATCCACAGCCAAAAACTCTAAAACAACTTAGGGGATTCTTAAGAGTTACAGATTCTTGTCACCTTTGGATAGCAGGATATAGTAAAACTGAGCAACCCCTCTATTAACTTATAAAAGAAACCCAAAAGGCAAAAACCCATATTTTAACCTGGGAACCCAATTCCCAGGCAGCTTTTAAATAGCTCAAACAAGGCTTTCTAAGTGCCCCAGCATTGAGCTTGCTGACAGGACAAAAGTTAAATCTATATGTTGATGAAAGGTGAGGCATAGCTTTAGGAGTACTTACACAAAATTGAGGACCTGATAACCTGTAGGGTACCTAAGCCATAAGTTAGATCTCATAGCAAAAGGATAGCCTGCATGCCTCAGAGCTGTGGCTGCAGTAGCTCTCTTGGTGCTGGAGGCATCCAAACTGACCTTAGGTAAAGATTTTATCATATATACACTTCATAATGTGGCAGGGCTTCTTTCATGTAAAGGGAGCTTGTGGTTATCAGACAGTCACCTTCTCAAATATCAGGCCTTACTCTTAGAAGGACCAACTGTTCACATAAAAACATGTTCCTCCTTAAATCCTGCCACCATTTTACCAAAATAGAAAAAAATGTTAAAGCTGATAGACATAATTGTGAACAGATGGTTCTACACTCATGCAGCCAGGGAAGATCTATTAGACACACCCCTTGTTAATCCTGACCTGATTCTCTTTTGTGATGGCAGCTCTTACATAGAAAATGAAAAAAATACAAGATACTCAGTAGTGACTCTGTACCAGATGCTTGAGAGTTCTTCCTTATGTGTGGCACTAGTCACTTGTGCCTGACACTAGTACACAGCTAGCAAAACTCATAGCTTTGACCAGGGCTTTATAACTCAGTAAGAGACAAAAAGTCAATATTTATACTGATTTGAGATAAGTAAAAAGACTGTAAAATGTTATTGCAAGTTTTAATGTCTAAAAAGCAAGTAGAAAGGTAGTTGACTGGTAGTAAGTAAAAGAAAAAAAGTGGTTTTTCTTAAGTAAAAATGTCTGGTTGCACCAGACTCTAAAGGGAGATAAAGAAAAGCTGAACTTGAGGACCTGTAGCAAGTTGTAGAAGGTTTGAGAGGTTGTAAACCTTGCTTTGGTTTGAAATAATGCTAATAGTGAGTTAAAAGTATGTTCGTAATTTGACAGTATTAAATCAGTTTTAGTAAAAAGCTCTGGCAGACTCTATGGTGACAACTATAGATCTAGTGATATAGGTAATAAAACAAGTTGTCCTTCAAAACCAGATGACACTAGAAATTTTCATTACAGCTCAAAGGGGGTGCAATTATAAAAGCTGAATGTTGTATATACATCCCTGACCCTTCCACAAATATCTCAACTGTTGTTCAAGACATTGACAGGTTGATGTTATGTCAGATTCTGAAACACCATGGGCCTTCTCCTTATCCATTCTGTGGGGGGCTGTTATAAGTTCACCTTGGTGGAAACAATTACTAGTTATACTCATAATAGTACTGTTGACCTTACTGTTTGATCCATGTGTTTTTAACTGACTTCTTACTTTTGTCTCCTCCAGACTCAAGGCAGTACGCCTACTTAAGATGACAATGCATGGAGTCTGTCAAGGGCCTTTAGATACACCCTCTGCAGAGTGACCCTGAGTCCTGCTACAACTACACCCCTCTCCAGCTTGAAGAAGTTAGATCTGTCTTTGCCCATTTGCCCCTCACAGCAGTTATGATACCTCTTCAGAGGGGGGAATATTATAAGTAGAAAAGCCAGCTAGACATATGTAGGCAGATAGATAGAACTGGCCCTTGAAAGAAAGCAAAAAAACAACTTGGCGTTATTGCTGCCAGAGAAAAGCTACCCCACTGATATAGCTCATTGAAATTCCAAACAGACAGCCATCAGATATTCCAAAGAAGTCACCAACCTCCTGGGGTGGAGGGCTGAGCCTTTAACCCACCTCCCTGGAAAAGTTAGAATCAAAAATTCCTGTCTGATTGTTAATCCTCCACTGTACTCATTGGTTAATTGTAACTCGTCCACTTTTTAGAATCTTATTGGTAGCACCCTATTTCAGACCCTCTCACCTCGTGGCTTGGCTCCATAAAAGCCCTGTAAAAAGTGAGGCAAGCGGGTGGCCCACTTTCAGGGTCCCCCTTCTGTCTCTCTTAAGGCAGAAGCTTTCTCTCTCAATAAAATTTTCCTACTCAAACCTCTGTCATTCCTAACATTCATTCGTTGATTTTTAGAGAACATGAACTCGCATTTCAGGTGGGGAGTTAGGCCTTAACTCTCCTGTGTCACAATCAGTACTGTTTTGTATATACCCTTTTATCCTCTGTTGCCTACTGGCATATATGAGGTTCTCAAGTCTAGGTGATCTTTATAAATCTGCTAAGACTAGTTCATTCTCCTTCTGTCTCCCTACCTCCCTGATTCCTCAGTGACCTTTTATTCCCAAAAGGGTTCTGGTGATACATTTACAATCTACATGTTGTATGCACATTGCTGATTAATTCTAAATTTTGACATAGGGACATAGCAATAACTCATGGGCTCAAAGACTAGAATGGAAATTAACAAAATTATTCATTTTATTTACTGTGTTTAATATTGATATTGGCACTGATTTTATTATGATGTGATTGTTGTGTTTCCAATACCTCCCATGATATGTCAGAACTGAGAACTCTCAAAGGTCATTACATATTCAAGGAGGACAACCCAGGAAGGTGCCACTTCCAAAGAGCCCAAGATAATAGAAAAAGCCCTGCAACAAACATTGCCATGTCATCAGGCAAAGAATCAAACAAATAGCATTAGTAACAACACAAGAATAGAATTGAGAAAATATACAAAAAAAAAAAAAAAAAGACACAAAGATCACCACCACAGGGAAATTCAGAGAAAAGGGAAATAAAGTAAACTGAAACTCAAACACCAGGACTCTTCGAGATGGTAACTAAAGCAGACCATGTAAAATGGAAATCAGAACTCATCTCTGAGATCAAAACAGATACTGTCCACAGTGAAAGACATCACTAAAGAAGAGATCAGTGAGATGATAGAATCCAAGATATCAGATGCAATGGAACCTTTTAAACAGCTTCAAGCAGAGCTCCAGGTGATAATGAAGGAGAATGAAAGCTTGCAAAGCAGGATGAATGAAGCAGCTGAATCTAAGACTTAGAGGACACCATAGCAACCAATGAGCAGGAAAGACATAATCTATGGGAAAGGGCAAGAGAAATCAATCAAACAGCTTCTAGATGACTCAAAGAAAAATAACATAAGACTGATTGGAGTCACTGAGGAAGCAGGAGATAGTGCAAAAGACATAAAAAGATGTTGTCAGAGATAACGTCAGAAAACTTCACAGGAAAAGAAATGAACGTGTAGATAAAAGAGGCATATGGGACTCCAAAAGGCCATGACATAAAAATATCTACACATAGATGTATACTTATCAAGGTTCCAGATACACAACACAAGAATAAAATACTGAAAGCAATGAGAGGAAGAAAGAAAAATCATCTACAAAGGGAAGCCCATGAGGATCACAACAGACTTTTCAGCACAAACACTCAATACAAGCAGAGCCTGGAGGGAAGTATTTCAAGCACTGAAGAAAAACAACCTCCAACCTAGACTGTTGTATCCTCCAAAACTATCTTTCAGAATAGACAGGGAAATAAGATACTTTCATAATCAACAACACCTGAAAAACTTCACAAATACAAAACATGGCCTTCAAAACATTCTAAAGAACATCTTGGGAAAAAAAAAAAAAGAAAATGCCATGCCCATGAGACTGAGGAGAGTAAACTCACTGGGGTAAACAAGAAACTAAATAGAAAAGGGGGAAAGCAAGGGAAAAAAAAGAACCAAGAACAGGGAAACACGGCAGCTCTGAATATGTCCATATCAGTCATAACCATTAATGTCAATGGACTCAATGTGTCAATTAAAAGACACAGACTACCAGATTGGATCAAGAAGCAAGATCCTACAATCTGCTGTAAACAGGAAACACACCTGATTCAGAAGGAAACCCATAGACTGAAAATAAAAGGTTGGAAACAGACTCTTCTCTGCCTCTTCTTCTTGAGCAGCCCTGCTCCCCCTCCCTCTCCCCTGCTCTCCCCTCTATCTCATCTCTGGTGTTTGTCTCTGAGAGGATCAGGGGAGCCTGCTTGGAATTTTGAAGGGGGGAGGTGTGGGAGGGAGGAGGGAAGGGGGTGTTCTTGCCAGGACCCCTCAGCTAACTTGAGGTTTGAGCAGAAACTTCCCCTTCAGGGCACCCCTCTGTATACCCTTCCTATTGCTTCTCCCACCACCCCCCCACCAAAAAAAAAAGACAATGGGAAAACCTCATCTTCCCTCTTCCACCCCTCTGGCCTACACCCTCCCCAGGATAGATTGGAAGTAAATTATAGCACCCCAGGAGCCTGGGCACTGAGGAGTGAGGGCAGGAGTGGGCGTCAGAGGTGGCACACTGGGCGGCAGCAACAGGGCCACACAGCATCCCGGGATGGCCGCCTGGCTCTTCCACCTTCACCCCACACGCACCCTGGGATGCTGTCAGGGGGAAGTTTTTGTTATGCCTATTTACTTAATTAAAAAAAATTGGGGAAAGTAAGGTTGGAAACAATCCTCCATGCCACAGGAAACAGCAAAAAGTAACCAAAAAAACAGGAGTGGCTGTCTTGTTTGCAGATAAAATAGATTTCAAACCCAAACTGATCAAAAGAGATAAAGAAGGTCACTATATTCTCATACAGGAAACAATCCAAGAGAAAGAAATAACAATCATAAATATTTATGCACCAAACTCTAATGCACCCAAATACATAAAACGAACATTGATGGACATGAAAAGCCAGATAATCATGAATACAATAGTACTAGAGGACTTCCATACTCCATTATCACAACTTGACAGATCAAACTGACAAAAAATCAAAAAGGAAATACTTGAGCTAAATCAAACATCTGAGCAAATGGACTTAATAGATGCCTACAGAATATTTCACCCTACAAAGCCAAAGTATACCTTCTTCTCTGCTGCTCATGGATCATTCTCCAGAATAGATCACATTCTAGTTCATAGAACAGGCTTAAGTAAATGGAAAGGATTTAAAGTTATCCCCTGCATATGATGAGGCCATACTGCCCTGAAACTGGAGCTGAATAGCAAAAGAAATTCCAAGACCCTCACAAACACATGGAAATTGAACAACACTCTGTTGACCATCCAATGGGCCACAGAAGAACTCAAAGAAGAAATTAAACAGTTTCTAAAACTAAATGACAAAACTAGTACAACATACAGGAACTTATGGGACACAGTGAAAGCATTTCTACGAGGGAAATATGTAGCAATGAATGCCTACACTCAGAAAATAGAGCAAACTCAAATAAACAGTCTAATGATGAACCTCAGAAAATTAGAAAAAGAGGAGCAAGACAAACCCAAAGCTCATACCAGGGAGGAAATTATTAGGATCAGAACAGAAATGAATGCAATGGAGACAAAGAGAACAACACAAAGAATCAATTAATCAAAGAGTTGGTTCTCTGTAAGGATAAATAAAATTGACATACCTTTAGCCAACCTTATCAATCAAAGGAAAGAAAAGGCTCAAACCCATACTATAAGGAATGAAAATGGGGAAATTATCAGAGATCCAGAGGAAGTCCAAAGGATAATAAACACATACTTTGCAAATTTGTACACCAAAAAGATGGAAAATCTAGAGGAAATGGATAGATTCCTAGACATATATAAACTCCCAAAGCTGAATGAAGAGGATATAATAATGTGAAACAACCCAATATCAACCTGTGAAATTGAAAATGTAATAAAAAAACCTACCAGAAAGAAAAGCCCTGCTCCTTATGGATTCACTGCTGAATTCTACAAACTGTTTCATTTTTTTTTTTTTTTTTGAGACAGGTTCTCACTTTGTTGTTCAGGCTGGCCCTCAGTTCACTATGTAACCCAGGAAAACCTCAAACTCAGCAATCCTCCTGCCTCTGCCTCCCAAGTGATTGGATGACAGGCATAAGCCACCACGCCCAGCATTGTGGTATGTAATATTGGTGACTGGTGGGCATGAGACACCAAGCCCAGCCTTGTATAATGTTACAGGTATTGAACTCAGGGCCTTGCACTTCTGAGGCAGGTGATGGAACCACTGAGCTAAATCTGTGGGTCATCTACAAAATATTTAAAGAAGAGTTAATGCCAGTATTTCTCAATCTTTTTAATGAAATCAAAATGGAAGCAGTACTCCACAAATCATTCCTTGATGCAACCATTACTTTGATTTCAAAGGCGGAGAAAGTTCCCACCAAAAATGAAAACTACAGTCCCATATCTCTAATAAACATTGATGCAAAAATCCTCAATAAAATACTGCCAAACAGAATACAGAGAGTTATGAAGATAATCATACACACCAATCAAGTTGGATTTATCTCAGGGATGCAAGGCTGGTTTAACATATATAAATTGATCTATGTAATACACTATATTAACAGACTCAAGGACAAAAACCACATGATCTCAGTAGATGCTGAAAAAGCATTTGACAAAATCCAACACCCATTCATGATCAAAACCCTACAGAGAATAGGAATAGATGGATTTTTTCTCAATCTGATACAAGCTATTTATGAGAAACCAACAGCCAGCATCATACTGCATGGGCAAAAACTGGAACCTTTTACACTAAGATCAAGAATGAGACAAGGATCCCCACTGTCACCATTCTTATTCAATATAGTACTGGTAACATTAGCCATAGCAATCAAGCAAGACAAAGATATCAAAGGAATAAAGATAGAAAAGGAAGAAGTTAAACTGTCATTATCTGCCAATGATATGATATTCTGTGTAGGGGATCCTAAAAACTCAACCAAAAGACTACTAGACTTACTTACCAAATTTAGTTGTGTTGCTGGATACAAGGCCAATGCTCAAAAATCAACAGTCTTTGTCAACATAAACAACAGATTCACTGAAAGAGAGCACCCAGAAAAATGAAATATCTAGGAATCAATATAACAAAGGTGAGAGACCTCTACTCTGAAAACTATAGGACTCTGAAAAATGAGATAGAAAGGGGTATCAGAAAGTGGAAAGACATCCCTTGTTCCTGGGTAGGAAGAACCAACACTGTCAAAATGGTTATACTTCCACAGCTACTATACAAATTTAATGCAATTCCAATTGAAAACCCAACACTATACTTCACAGAGCTAGAGAAAATAATCCATAAATTCATCTGGAACCACAAAAGACCTAGAACAGAAAAAGCAATTCTTTTTTTTTCCTCTTTTGAGACAGGGTCTTGCTTTGTACTTCAGGCTGGCTCTGAGCTCACTATGTAGCTCAGGCATATCAATTCTAATCAACTACAACATGGCAGGGGTATTACAATTCTCAATTTAAAACTCTAGTAAAAACCCACTGTGATTAAAAAAAAAAATGTATGGTGCTGGCAAAGTAACAGGCCTGAAGACCAGTGGAATAGATTAAAAGATCCAGACACAACCTTGGATACACCAAGCCACTTGATCTTTGACAAAGGAGCCAAACATCCCCAATGGAGGAAAAACTGAGCTTTAACCTGCAAAAAACTAAAGCTAGACCTATCTCTTTCACCATGTATGAAACTAAATTAACAGTGGATTTGAGACTTAAACATTAATACAGAAAAAACCTGCTAGAAATCAGGTTAGGTAAAACCCTTGGAGAAATTGGCTTAAGCAGGGACTTCATGAATAAAACCTGTATAGCATAAGAACTAGCAGAAGAATCAACAAATGGGTTCTCATCCTACAAAAATCTTCTACACAACAAAAGAAATCACTGGCATCACTAAAAGACAACCAACATCATGGGAAAAAGTCTTTACTGCCTGTTTCTCAGACAAAGGGCCTATTATCTACAACATACAAGGAACTTAAACAAATCAGTCTCCCCAAGTTGAAAGACCCAATTCAAAAATGGGCATCTAAAATGAACAGACACTTCTCAGTGGCAGAAGTCAAAGCAGCTAAGAAGCATATGAAGAAATGTTCAACATCACTGGTCACTCGAGAGATGCAAATGAAAACAACACTGATATTCCATCTCACTCCATAAAGAATGGCTGCTATTATAAAATCAACCAACAATAAATGCTGGCATGGCTGTGGGGAGAAAGGAACCCTTCTCCACTGCTGGTGGGATTGTAGACTTGTGCAACCATTTTGGAGATCTGTGTGGAGATTCCTCAGAAAACTAGGACTAGAGGTCCCATTTGACCCTGCTATTCCCCTGCTAGGAATATCCCAAAGGAATTTTTAAAATCATGTTGAAAAGACAGATGTACACCCTTGTTCATAGCAGCTCAGTTTGTGATAGCCCAGTCTTGGAAACAACCCAAATTCCCACCAACTCGAGAGTGGATAAAGATGTGTTTGTTTGTTTGTTTGTTTGTTTGTTTGTTTGTTTGTTTGTTTGTTTGTTTGTTTTTTTAAATGGTGTGTTATTCTGCCATAAAGAATGACAAGCTTAATTCATTTATGTATATATGGATATACCTGGAGGAGACACTAATAAGTGAAATAAATAGATCACAGACATGCAAATACTGGATCTTTTTTTTTTTTTTATATAAGCACCTGTGGAGGTAAAGGAGCTCTAGAATGTATGACAGTTTTTGTAGAATAGGAAACTTCCAAAAGGCATTTAGTGTGGGAAGTTAATGAGGGAAAGGGATAAATATGGTTTGGAAAAAAACAAAAGAGTATGTATATAGAGGGTGGGGTGGGGTGGGTGGGCAGGTGTGTGGGTAAAAATAAGAATTGACCTGTGTCAGATATTGGTACAAATTTCCCAATGTTGTGTGTGATTGTGAGGTGTACATATAATGTACCAATAAAGTGTACTGAATAATGCCAAAAAAAAGAAGATCATACAGCCTGAGCAAATTGGAGTCACCCCAGAGATGTAAGTATGGTTCAATATACCTAAATCAATAAAAATAATTCACTATATCAACAGACTCAAAGACCACCATATGGTCATCTCAATAGATGCAGAGAAAGCATTTGACAACATCCAACACCCTTTTATGGCCAAAACCCTACAGAAAGTAGGAAAGCCCTACAGAAACTAGATTGTATCTCAACCTAATAAAAAGTTATTTATGAGTAACCAACAGCCAGCAACATCCTAAATGGTCAAAACCTAAACCTTTCACACTAAGACCATTTAACAAGATAAGGATGTCCCCTGTCACTGCTTCTGTTCAGTGTAGTGCTAGAAACTTAGCCACAGTAATTACAAAAGAGAAAGTAATGAAAGGCATAAAGATAGGAAAGGAAGAAGCTAAACTGTCATTATTTGCTGAGGACATGATACTCTATCTAGGAGATCCTAAGAATTCCACCAACCAACTGCTAGATTTAATCACCAAATTTACTAGCATAGCTGGATACAAGATCAATGCTCAAAAATCAATTGCATTTTTATACACAAAAACCAGATTGATAAAGAAATTGTGGACTCGGTCCCTTTTGCAGTAGCATTCAGAAAAATGTAACAAGTAGGAATCAATCTAACAAAGAAGGTAGAGGAACTCTCTTTTGAAAACTACAATACTCTGAAAAAGGAGATTGAAGAGTATATCAGAAAATGGAGATAGGAAGAACAATCATCGTCAAAATGACTTTACTCAGAAAACTACTATATAGATTCAATGCAATCCCAATTGAAGTTCCAACAGCATATTTTATAGATCTAGAGAAAAGCATCCAAAAATTCATCTGGAACCACAAGAGAACTAGAATAGCAAAAGCAATACTAGGAATCAACGACATGGCTGGGGGTATCACTTCCCCCAACTTGAAACTTTACCATAAAGTGACTGTGATTTAAAAAAAATGGCATGGTACTGGCAAAGAAGCAGGCCTGAGAATCAGTGGAATACATTAGAAGGTTCAGAAATAGTGTCAGATACGCTAACCCTCCTCATCTTTGACAAAGGAGCCAAATGTCCTCAACGGAAGAAAGATTGCCTCTTTAACAAATGGTACTGGAAAAACTGGGTTTCAACCTGCCAAAGACTAAAGCTAGATCCATCTCTTTCATCGTGTACTAAGCTAAAATCAAAGTGGATGAGAGACGTACATGTTAAAAACAGAGACTCTAAACCTGCTGCAAAACAGATTAGGTAAAATTCTTGGAGTCACTGGCTTAGGGAAAGACTTTATGAAGAAAACCTCTATAGCATGAAAACTATCAACAAATGGGATCTCTTTTTCATTAAAAAGCTTCTGCATGGCAAAGAAACCATCAGTTGAGCAAAAAGGCAACCAACAATGGGAAAAAATCTTTACCAGTAATTCCTCAGACGAAGAGGTACTATCTAGAACATATGAAGAGCTTAAACAAATCAGTCCCCCAAATTTAAAGACCCACTTTTAAAATGGTCACTTGAAATAGACACTAAGAAGTAAACTCAGCTAAGAAGTACATGAAGAAATGCTCAATGTCATGGGCCATTTGAGAGACGCAGATGAAAACAACTCTGAGATTTCATCTTACTCCACAAAGAATGGTTGCTATCTCAAAACTAGCCAGCAACAAATGCTGGCAAGGTTGTGGAGAAAAAGGAACCCTTCTCCACTGTTGGTGGGAATGTAGGTTAGTACAACAATTATGGAGATCAGTGTGGTGATTCCTCAAAAAACTAGAATTAGCAGTCCCATTCGACCATGTTGTTCCCTTGCTGAAGATATGCACAGAAGAATTACAAGATTCCTATCACAGTGGCAAATGTGCACCCATGTTTACAGCAGCTCAGTTTGTGATAGCTAAATCTTGGAAACAACCCAAATGCCCATCAACTCTAGACTGGATAAAGATCTGGGGCTTTTAAAATCATAAAATAGAGTATTATTCTGCCATAAAAATGGTGATATTGAATAATTTCTACTCAAATGTACATACCTGGAGGATACACTCATAAGTGAAATAAATAGGTCACAGATGTCCAAATGTCACATATTTTCTCTGATATGAGTAACTGAAGTTATAAATGTGTTCTAGAATGCATGATTGATACTGTAAAATAGTAAATATTCAAAGGGTAATGGGCCTTAGGGGTAAATTATGAAGAAAGAAAAAAATTGATGTTAAATAAAGGAAATAATGCTTGTGTATATAGGGATGAAGGGAGGTAGGGTGGGGAGGGAAGGAGAGAAATGAGAATTAAGATGTGTCATACACTAGTACAAATTCTAATGTGAAGTGTAATACTAATGTTTATATATAGTGTACCAATAAAATGTACCAAGAAAATAAGTTTGTCCTAGCATGAGAGAAACTTTGAAAAAGAGGAAACACACCCACAATCCTGGGCATATCATGAAGGTACTCACACAAAAAGACCCCCCCCCCATGACAGTGAATGACATTTCTCCCTTATACACTGAAAACTTCCAAGAAAACATAATTATAATATTTAAATTGTATACAACTACAATTTTTAACATTTAAAGAAGTTACAAATGAGCAGTAGAATGATTTGAGCAAATACCAAAATCACATAGTAAAAAATATAAAAGAATCTGAAGGAAAAAATAACTGGTAGAAATCCTAGAAATGAAAAATTCCAGTACATCCCTGGAAAGGCAAATAACTTCACAAGAAGAGATAAAAACTAAATATAAACACTGACACATCAAACTTCATGAAATAAAACTTCTGGACATAAAATGATCAATAATATCTTAAGACAATTATGATGGAAGAAATCAACACTGAACTTTCATAAAAAGATCAAGTTATTAACAAAAATTAACAAGGAAATGTCAGAGTTGAGCAATACCTTTGGAAAGCAAGAGCTTAACAAATATCTAGAGTGCTACAT
The DNA here is from genome assembly GCA_004025085.1 of Thryonomys swinderianus. Taxonomy (NCBI): domain Eukaryota; kingdom Metazoa; phylum Chordata; class Mammalia; order Rodentia; family Thryonomyidae; genus Thryonomys; species Thryonomys swinderianus. The sequence continues at coordinate 11,030 of PVIC010008947.1, read as the reverse complement.
CTAACACTGTAATATATTTCTCAAAAATACATGAAATTTTCTCAGAATCAGAGAAGATTATACACCATACTGACTTAAATATATTTGATAGAACCAAAGAATTTTGTGAATATCACATCACTGAAATGAAATTAGTGCAAGAAAAAACAAAGAAATTAGTAAATTTAAAAATTTATTGTTGAATAATAAATAACAGAAGAAACTAAACACTTCTTATACGTGAAGCAATAATGACAGTACCACCCAGAACCTATATATCTCAATGAAACTAATTTTAAGAAAATTTATAGCTGTGAGTGCCCACTGAAGAAAAATAGTGATCTAAAATAATCTAAACATATATCTCAGGGGCCTATATAAACAGAAATAATGCCAATAAAATATTGATACTAGGAAGAAAAAACAAATCACAATGGGAATTAATAAAAAAAATCCTACAATCCAGAGAACTATATGTAACTACTTTAAAACATGAGTATTCCAATAAATTAAAATGAATAAGAAAATGATGTGAATTATCAAAACTAAAAATATATTAAAAATATTGAAAGTTTTATTAATGAAATAAAAGTAAAATTAAAACAAACTATCAACTACAAAATCCCAAGACCCCCAAAGCCCAGTTTTATTTTAAAAAATCAAATCTAATACTAGTTTGTCCAAAACTCTTCAATGAAATTCAAAGGAAATAAATACTGTCAAACTCATTCCTAGAAGCTAACACTACCAAAATTAAAGTGATAGGCCAAAGAAAATGCAAACAGGCTAATTTATTTATTGAATAAAGATACAGATATTCTAAGAAAAATTCTAACAAACAGAATACAACAAATTAGTAAGGAAATTATACATCATTACCAAATTGACTTTATGCAAATATGCAACAATTGTTCAACCTATGCAAATCAACAAATATATTGTGTAAACATAAGGAAGGACAGCAACCACATAACCACAGTAAACAGAGAAAAAGCTTTTAACATAATCCAAAATGATAAAATTCTGAAGAAAAAGATAGGAACTCCTACCACAATTCAACAAAAGCCATTTATAGAAATATCACTACTGACCTCATGCTAAGTAGAAAGAAAAATAAATATTGTTTCCTAAAATAATACACAAAATTTTTCACTTTTAGCACTCCTGTTCAATATACCAAATGTAGCACACACTAAATTTATGTACAACTACAAGTAACATAAACACCAAATACATTTATTCCCATAAAAAGTAAACAAGATGGCATCACAATCACAGATTTTAAGCTACATTATAAACCTTCAGTGATGATGCTAGTATAAACACAAACATATGGATCAATTAAATAAAGGAGAGGATGCAGAAATAATTCCAAGCAATTCAAACACATTATTTGATTTTTTACAAAAGAATCCCAAAGCATATGTTGGGGGAAAGGAAGACTTTACCGCAAACAGGGCTGGTCTGAAAATGCATTTTCCACATTCAGAAGAGTAAATAACCTATATCTCTCATCATACATTTATTAAAAATGTAATAAAATGATCCAGAGGTTAAAATACCAAAATAGAAAATAGATAAATTCTTGATGACACAGCCATAAGAGTAGACTGACCAGCACCTGCCTTGCTTAAAAAATAGTATAAATATCCTATGAATGGAAGGATGTCTATTAAAAAACCTTACACAGCAAAAAAAAACCAACAAAGTAGAGAAAACAACCTAAAAAAATGGAAGTAATGTATACAGATACATACATAGATAGGCAGACAGGTAAACCCAGACACAGAAATTTCATATTTATGGTATTTATAATTCATAATAAGTAAATCTTGGAAGTAATCCATAAGTAGATGTATACCAAACAAAACATTGGGTAAATTTCAGTAGAATATTACTCAGAATTTAAAAAGGTTACATTTTACATTTATAAAAATGAATATCCCTTTTGACCATACTGCTTAGTGAAATAAGCCATACAAAAAGGACAAATATCACAGATTCTTTTGTATTAGAATATCAATGCTTAAGTAATTTCAAGAACAAAATAAAAGACAATAAAGGAAAACAAGTTTCAAGTCCTGTCCTGTATCTCGCCAGTAGTGGCACCTGCAACTCTCAAATCAGCTGGAATCAAAATCATTATGATTTTCAACTGTCACAAAAACACAAGCTGGAAATCCTAAATATAACAGCTGCAACTGTTTTATGAGAAATATTCAAGCAAAAATCCTAAGAAATTCAGGATTTCCTATGATTTACAGGCTATTTTCACCATTGACCAATAAAAATAACAAAAGACTCACATCAGCAAATGGCTGGGGACCTGAGGAGCCAGACACTACCTTGCCCTCTCTTCACCTAGAGTCAACACCAGTGGCTACTGAGGCTGCTCCTCCCAGGCTCAGTCACTGCAGACAAGGACCTTCTGTAAACCACTTCTAGAGAGCAAAGAACATTCCCTGTGCCCTGGTGCACCCACATATAGTCCCCAAAACTTCACAAGGAAAAAGGCAGCTGATTTTAGCATGACAAATACACAAAAGCAAGGAGTCATAACAACTGGGCCTGATGCAAGGTGAGGCAGGGAAACTGAGAGGCAGAGACAGAGGATGTACATGAGGGCATGCCAGCCTGCTCAGAACACTGACGCATGTGTGCCAAAAACTGAGCAGAGGTGCAGTCATAGCCCTGGCCCTGCGGGCATTGACTCCACTGCCCTGGGAATTTTAAGGACTGTCCATCAAAACCTCAGCAAACCCTGAGATCCCCACTTAGGCCAGGTTGCCCCTCAGCTCTGCACTTCTCAAAGAGCTTGAGTTGATGCTTTCTCTTAAGTATCAGGAGAATATAAGCCATCATGATAATACACCTGAAAGAATGGAACATGGTCAGATCATAAGAACATACCAAAAGATAACAACTTTTGAGATTCTATTTTCAACAGTATTTAACCTGCTATTCACAAAAAAATACATACAAATTACCAATTTATAAATGTTTTATTTGAAAGATTTGTTTTGAGGATACTGCTACATTCATAGTATTCATTTTTTTTTTTTTTGGTGGTACAGGGGGTCAAACTGTATTCATTTTCTTACAGAGACAACAAGCCACCATTCAACATTTTCAGATCAGCATAACTGGCACAGAAAGAATCAGGTTTTTTAACAACAACAACAACAAAAACTATTTCAATCAGTTTGATAGGGGCCCTAGTAACCTGTGCACATAGAATTCTCCACCAAGGCAAACTGAATTTCCAACACAGCCCAGGTCCTCATGCCGCTGCCCTGCACTCTGTCCACCTGGCTATGGACCTAGCCCTGTCTAAGTGCATGACAGTATGGCAGAGACCCTTGGCAGACAAGTGACTCTCCCTAGTAAAAAAAAACATGATGCCACCTGACAGGCTTCTTTTAGTGGAATAGCCCTATTTCTGTGACACCAAGCATGCCACTTGCTATGGGTAAAATCATAAAAGAGTACACATTAAAACAAGAGATAACCTGGTCTGGTGTGTGTGAAGGACAGTGTTTAAAAAAACAAAAATGTTTAGGCCAGGCTGGCGACACACACATCTGCCACCTCAGCACTCTGGAGGGTAGGAAGAGAATCTGTGTGAGTTTAAACTCAGTATGAGCAACTTACTGAACACCTGTTTCAACCAAAAAATTAGTAATTATAAAAACAATAAAGTAAAAATGCCCCAGCTTCAATTCACAGAACAAAAGTAAATAAATAAAAAATAAATAAACGGTGAGTCTTCAAATAAAGCTTACTTTTTGTAAGCTTAGAAAGATGAAATAAAATTCTACAAACCTAGAGTATATGTGGTGTCTGTTATATTTTCAATTTACCAGGCTTAATAGGTCAGGTGGAGCTCTTATAGAAGACAATACTGGAGAAAGCTTCTGATTTTTAGATTAGCAGCATTTAACTGGTAAAGTCCATGCAAATATTCCAAAATCCATTATCTGAAACAGTTCTGGTTCAAAGCTTTTGGATGAGGACATGTAAAATACATTTTAACCAAAAATCAGAAGTTTACTTTCTAGACTACATCTGAAACACTGAAATTAACCATTAGAACTTTCATTAAAGAATGTGATAGTCTTAGGGGTCATCCCAAAGACACATTTATTAAACTTAAGGGTCTATCAAAGTAAATTATATTCAAATAGTCTCTATTATTTAATGAAAGCAAACTAACTACAAATACCAACCTTAAAACTAGAGTATTTCCTGATATCCTGTGTTAGCATAGCAAATATAACGAAATTAACTAATGTTCCAAAGCTAACAGCAGGTGGAAACTGCTGAACTAAAGCAATGATTCCATCAGCAATGGCCAACTGCCCCTGGGATGTGGGCAGGGCTTCGTCCCAGTAGTGGCCACCCTAACTCTGATGGATGCTTATCACATGCCTGGTCCCAACCATGTGTCCCAACCAGAAACCAGCTCAATCCTCACAAGACACAACCTTTCAGAGGTTAATAACCTGTGCCCAGCCAGAAATCAGAAAGTAGCCAAGGCTACAGAGAGGCCTAGGACCCTCCTTACCCCACACTCTAGTGCCACTCAAAGCATCCAGGGTGGGGAAGGGATAACCCTGTGCTGTGCCCTCCCACCCCACCCTTCTCTGACCAGAAGTTATACAGAAGGGCCGGAGGGTTAGCTCAGTGGTTCCGGCGCCTGCCTCACAAGCACAAGGTCCTGAGTTCGATCCCAGTAACCACATATAATGCTGGGCGTGGAGACACGCCCACCAATAATCAATGCCAATACCACAATCCCAGGCGTGGTAGCTCATGCCTGTAATCCCAGCACTCGGGAGGCAGAGACAGGAGGATTGCTGAGTTCACGGCTTGCCTGGGCACCACAGTGAGCTCAGGGCCAGCCTGAACTACAAAAAGCAAGACCCTGTCTCAAAAAGCAAAAAAAAAAAAAAAAAAAAAA